>JASAMZ010006795.1:0-11667 GCA_030248115.1 Linhomoeus sp. GSCO2_2 | reverse complement strand
TTCTGCTTGGCATTAATTCATCTTGCTCATAGGTACCTTCCCGTCGCTTCTTCAAACAATCAAAGCAAGCAACTCAGAGTAGCCTCTTTTAAACCTGCGATCTCATTGGGTGAACAGTGCTTGTCGCGTAGGTTTTGCCCGGTTGTGGAAAGGAGTTCGCAAAACCGCTCTTGCAAACAGACTTCCAACAGGCGTGGCATCTTTCAATGTACGCCAAACCACTGCTGCCTTGACGACGCATGTACATACATTGCATACTGCTTGTCTCGTAGGTACAACGATAAGCTGAGTCGCTATTCTTTTGTTCCGTGCACCTCTACTTGGGGCGGTGAAGAAGCCGTTCTTCAAACAAGTTTTCGCTGAACGGAAAGCATCTGGGGAGTAGAATATCCAATATGAGCGAAACCACAGACGCAAGCTATCCAAAAGAGGTCGCCTACTACCCACCGAGTGACGAGAATGGAAATGCGCTGAACTACACTGAGTTCGTCTTGGATGTCACTCCATCGTCGCTGAACCAAAGCAACGGAAGCGAGCGTCTCTCGATCTATTTCCAACTGCCGAGCAACTCAATCTTCAATTATCGAGTGGAGCACGCAACTCATGAAGAATTGCGGAAGTTCACCACTGAAGAGAGGAACGCCATCCACATGATGCACTCCAGAGGCTTTCTCGTGAAAGACTTCTGGTTCTGCTGGGAGGACCAGCCTGGCATAGTCTACAAGTCAACTTACTCTAAACTGGCCAGCTGATGTGGTTGTGCAACTGAAGCGGGCGCATATGAGCCCATGACTGACATGGATGCTGACGTTGCAGTGGCATACCAGACGCGTCAACAGCCACAAGTGACTGTTCATTTGCCACAGAAGAAGGGCGCTTCCACTATTCGAGGGCCTGGCTGCAATTTAAGGAAACCGCTGATAATGGCTGCAGTGCTAATCGCCGCACTGTTGATGGTCAGCGTCGGCCTTTCCATTGGCCTGATTGTGGCAAAGAACGTGCCAGACCCTGGTCAGAGACGACGCTTGTAGGTAGTCAAGCAAGTAGCAACCGCTGCAACAAAGAGGTGCTCCAGAAATGATCCCCGCCGCATTTCAGTTCCAACGGCGCCTTCACGGACTGCGACTACAATTTGCCACACTGCTGATAATGCCACCAAAATGACCAAGGAGCCAACACAAGTAACTGGAACAACCGCATCGTTGGCGACCACGTTTCCACCAGATAATGCTGGTTAGTGTTTCAGTGGCAAGGTATGTAACACAGTCACTGAATCGCAAGCAGACTAATAATGGAACTATTAAAGGTACCACCTGTAACACTCCGGCCTTGGGTTGTCGAGAGATGGACTTACATAAGCGCTCACAGGGGTTCGACGGCCGGTGTTACAGGAGGAAGGAAGACGAAATACCTAGCACACACGACACGAGTACGGACAGGGTATTCACAGCGAAGCAACAACTTGATTACCGTAATTAATTAGTTTATTACATGATTATCCTATTGTACGTTTGTTGCAGCCGATTTGTGTTTCCTTTACTGGTGCAGACTTCAGTCGATATTTGTTAGCTAACGCAATCCAATCTGCAGCCGATTTGTGCGTATTGAGTTTATTTCATTATTAGTAATTAATCTTATTTGCAGCCGATGGACTCTTAGCAATTGCAGTCGATTTTGTGGACCTACCCCATATCCAGGCAAACAAAAAAGAGGATCAAAGATTTTCGAAGATGGCCCAGAAACTGAAGTTTCAAAAATGATGCGGCAAGATCTGAGATTTGTTTTTCGACCCCATTATGGGCCATCAAAAAAATTGAGAAAAAAAGATGCTCCCTCATTCTTGAGCTTAACCAGATGAAGAAGAAGGGGCATCAATCACGGCGGCTGAACGTAGGATATGGTATCGTAATGGAAAAGGCAAAATGTAGGATATGGTATCGTGGTCGAAGTGTTGTTCATTCAGGGACAAGGAGAGTCTGTCCAAAGCTTGGTTGGGTGATATGGATAGTCTGGCCAGGTCGATTGAAACAGTCCTGGTAACCAAAGGCGCAGCGGCTATCGAAGGACCACCCCAATAGACCGTAGGCAAAGCCGGCTGATAATTTCCTTCGGCACACCCCAGTGCCACCTGTAGGAAACCACCGCTGCAGCGCTGCAGTAGTCGAAGGTAGGTCTTGATGGGAGCGGCGATAGGGCTACAACATGGCCATCATAGGTAATAAGTAGTACCATTGAACTAAGCAAATTAAAGAAACGACAGAAGTAAGTACCTGACAAGACACAGGTAGTCATAAGTTTCCTCAACGAAGTCGAACCACTTGTTGGCGTACTGGGTGAAGTCGTGGAATCCCCGGACGTTGTCCAGGTCGCAGATAGGGAAAATCGCGGCACTGGAATAATCTTAAGTTTGCCAAAAGCTGGCCAAGGAAACCAGCGGCCTCAAACGAGGGGACGTTCTGACAGCCCACATGGCAGACGGTGTTTATTTGGGCATCTTTCCTCTTGTGCACTTACTTTCGACACTGCACACTACTACTATGACATGACAGGTCTCCTTGACATGACTACCTGGATGGACGCCCAATGCATCAGTCTTATGGACAGTCTCCCTGATCACGGCTGGCTGGACGACGATTCCTATGTTCCATTGGCTTGGTGCAAAGTCAAATCCAAGCAACCCGGAAACAAATATCGAAAGATTGAAGTATATCGTCCCGAGAAGTTTGGTCTATATGAAAGGTTCATGGGCCCAGTAGACAGATTGTGCGTTCTGATTCTCTAGATTGTGTGTCACATGTCTTATTCGTTGCCATTTCTCTATAGTGTGCATCAGTAATTATGGGGAATTAGAGTAACACAAATCTCAATATTGATGCTCCTCTTTCAACTAAGATGCCCCATTATTCAGCGACCAGATGCGCGCCACCAATCGTCGCCATTTCCGCTCTTCAAACTGGTGCCTGGGCAGAGCCTTCCCCTTCCTGCTCAAAGCTGCCCTAGTCAACGCCGTGATTATCTACAAGAGTTACCACCCGGACTTTCAGAACGTCGACTCCAAGCCCCGCGTCATTTCTCAGCTAATGGAGTTCACATGCTCCTTGGACATGCCTATGCTGCATCCCTTGCCTTCCGGTGACACTTCTCTCGTCCCTCCAATTCTGAGTAGGCAGCAACTGTTCACAGTGCGCACACAGTAGGAGCTAGGACATTTCGGTAGACACGTCCCCTACAAAAATAGGAAACGCTGCGTGATGCATCCCAGCATCAAAGCGAAAACTACGCACTTCTGCCACATTTGTGGCGTCTTCCTGCACTACAACATCTACGGCGATAATAAGTTGACTTGCATGGAGCTGTGGTGGCACACTACTGACTGCATTTCAAAATTCGTGTGATGCGTTTCTGTTTGCCATTTATGAGTTTGGTGTTTCAAAAAAACTCGAATCCGCGGTGTCCCATTTCACTTTGCGTTGATGCTCAAACACGTCTTCCACTGCACGTTGAAACGATGCTCAAGCCTAAGCACAAAACACAATGCAGTTATAGGGCCATCGTTTTTTTTTCGACCCATTGTTGGCCAATCAAATTTTTACGAAAATTTTTCGATCGATTGTGGGGCAATCATTTTTTTTCACTCGATTCTGGGCCATCTTCAAAACCGGGGGTCTGACAGACCCCCGTGACGGGTTATGGGCTACTCCTATCTGCAGTCGATGAATTTCCTACTGAAGCAGCTGATTTGTGTGTGGTACGCAGGAGTTTAGGAAAGTTATGTACAAAAGGCGATTACACGAGCACACAGCGAAGATACGAACGGCGACACAAACGCGATTACACAAACCGAACTTCACGACGGCCGACTCGGCGTCAGTCAGTCCTCCCTCGAGCTCCTGCTCGACTTCTCCAAGTTTTCTCCAAGTTTTCTCCAAGGCTTCGGATCTTCTCACTTTCTGACTCTGACTGGAAACTGATTGAATGCTATCCGGAAACTGACTACCGACTGACTCAGGATTGACTGGAAGCTGACTGAGCTGACTGGATGAACTCGGATCGATCTCGATCACCTTATGTACGCGCGCGCGGCACTAGCGACGACCGAAAGCTTCTACCCGAAAGAACCAGCAACACGTTTCACTCATCCTGCTCGCCTCTGCGCTCGGCCCATGCCTAAGCATAGGGAGCGGCCGCCAGACAGTCTCTGGAAGCTTCGGGCCGAAGCAAGTCAGGAATGTTCCGATCTTCATGGTGGATGGATGCCTTTCGCACAATTGCCCGTTCCGCTCGCTCGAGTCGCGACGCCCACTCTCGCGTCACCTCCGCTACAGTAGTCCTCCTCCGGTACAGTAGTCCTCCGAATAGCTGACGCCAGTTACACCACCTACATACCGTAGTTGAGATGCTGTAACAGCTTTCATCCTACCTAACTTGTCAGACAGGCCAAGTTTGATCTAAGGAAAGCTACTGAACAGAAAAGTGACAGAGTCAAATTTTTCCAACTTCCCTTTTCAGAAGGCGTCCACCTTATTGGGGGCGCAGCGAGTGAATCAACACCACTCAAGATTGTATACTTCTTCGACCCGGTTGGAGATTGCGTCAGTGTGTTGCCTGTCACACTGCTGCAGCCCAGACGGTCACACACGGGCACAAGGCTGGCCAACGGCAGCATCGTTGTGGCTGGGGGATATGCTGACACTGACAGAAAGAAAGTGTTGGGCACTACTGAGATTCTGACGCCGCCACTTCAAACACTTCCTTCTTCTGGGCGCAGTATGGCCACGGCACGCTCGGGGCACATCGCTGAAGTAGTGGGTAAGTACAGATGTGTCAGCACTCAGCAACCTTCCGCTGCAGATGTGACGACGAACACAGACAGAAGCCTTTGTGCAACCACGTCCGTAGACACTGCAAACACAAAAAGATCTCAGTTCAGGCGACGAATTGGTCTTCTGCGGCGGCTCCTCCTCCAGCTCCACCGCGCTGGCTTCCTGCGAAGCCTGGTCTGGCGCTGAGTCGTCGCCATCCGAGCTGCCGTTCAAGGCAAATAGTGCTGCCAGCCTTGTGGACACTGACGACCTCTATGTGATCGGAGGGTACAGACAGGGCAAGCTGACAGGACGGGACTATTCCGACCAGATCAATCGATTCCTTCACGCCGAGAGAAGCTGGATACGCCTGCCTCGGATGAAGGAGGATAGGTTCGCGCCCGGCGCAGCTGTGGTAATCGTCGACAGCTATGCTCTCATCGTCGTCTGTGGTGGCTATTTGACCGTGCCGGTAGGCTGTTGTCGTTACTGGCATGCAAGTAGGCGCGTACGAGGTGGGGGACCTCCCACCCCCCCCCCCCTCGACACCTCGAGCTTGACAACTCTCCCCACTCTCTACCTTCATACAATCTCCCCCCCCCCCCCCCCTCGACACCTCGAGCTTGACAACTCTCCCCACTCTCTACCCTCATACAATCTCCCCCCCCCCCCCCCCAACACAACCACCACCCGTTCCCCCAGTAGTGTACAATTTCCGCCTGCAGCGCTGCATTTTGTCAATAGGTCACATTATCAATATATCCGTTTCCCGAGATCTGACATCCCTGCCGGTTGGCCCTTATTGTAAGCATGGTACAATACACACTACCTTAAATTTCAGCGCGGCAACGTTGGAAAGACTTGCGAGAAGTATGACATCGTCACGAAGAAGTGGGCCGCTTTCGATTCGATGCTGATTGAGCGGGCGAACTTCGCTTTGGTCGAGTTCAATGGTAGTCTATTGGCCATCGGTGGGGTATCAATGGGCGGGGAATATTTGAATTCAATTGAACAGTGGACGCCTGAGAAGAAATGGCGAGCACTGTCGACGACGCTCCCCACGCCGCTCGCCGACTTTGCTGCAGTCAAGAACTTCTGAACTCCGTCACCAACACAGCAATTCCATGGTGTCGGTTATACCGTCGACCCTTGGAAGAAGCCGAGTTGAAAATGTCAATCATCATTCATCAATTAATGAACCGACAAAACTGTCATGTGTTTGAAAGACGAATTTATGTCGCGGCAAGATCTCTGCTTCACGAAACGTGATGTCGTTTACCCTGTATGTGCATACGCAAACAAATAAGTGCCGTCTTGCCATCAAACGAAGAATCGAATCACTCGAGCTTACTCTTCTACTCCACATCTGACTGGAGACGGCGCGCAGAATCAGCTTCAACACCTGAAGAGTGGACCTTGGATTGATCTAACTTCGCGTCCACTCCGCGACCGCGATGTGTGTCAATACGATGACGATGAAGACGACGACGACGACGACGACGACGACGACGACGACGACGACGACGACGACGACGACGACGACGACGACGACGACGACGACGACGACGACGTCGACGACGACGACGACGACGACGCCGCCGCCGCCGCCGCCGCCGCCGCCGCCGCCGCCGCCGCCGACGGCGACACATCAATCGATGACACATGTTTACCGCTTTACTCTGCGAGTTGAAAGATACCGACACATCGTAGTGGAAATACGCACATCAAAGTCAGACCGACGGAAAGAAATGAATAATGCAAACCTGAGATAATTTCAGCTTGGCATGTTTCACTTCGGTATTCTATCAGTCACACGGCTGGATGCACTCGGAATAACGGTCGTCAAAATCAGAACGCAGTAGAATTGTGTGGCGTCAATTCAAAACAATAAACTTTGAGAATCAGTTTTGCTCACGCTTGCAGACGTTGAATTCCGTGAACTTGGCACTCTGACATTAAATAAGTTACATAGTATGCCAAGTGCTTCCCCATTTGCCCTTTCTCAAGTTGGTCTCGTCCTAGCGTGCGCCATTGCCGCAACTGTCGGCGACATTGCTTTCAAACGAGAATGCAATGAAGGTGAGTGCCGTTTGGTCTTTTACAGACATTAGCTCGTCCAACAGGTAGACTGCGCCGCCCGTCATACGCAAGGCGGTGAGCTCCCTAGTACTCTAGTCTGTATTCGAGCCAAGATCAATAGAACACAGCAGAAGCCTCAAGCAGGGTGGCCAATAGAAACTCAAACTGGTTTCAGTTTCAGTATCAGTTGCAATCAGTTAGCTGAAACTGAAATTGAATCGAAACTGGCACGGTCTCCACAACTGAAACTGAACCTCGCGGTTTAGTTTCAGTTATTTGAATGCCAATTTTCACAAATCTCAGCAGATGTTCACTAAATTCCTGCTAAATTTATAACAAATGTAGACATAGTGTTCACATTTAGGTCCGAATATTCAAAGAAACTATCTCAAGCTTAGAAATGGCTTCTAGGCCCACTAAATTTGAACCCCCCCCCCCCCCAACCCCTCCCAAGAAATGATTTGAGCGATTCGTCGTGACTTCCGGACCCTTAATAACTGAAACGCAGTTTCAGTTACTGAAAGTGGAACTCGAGAGGTAGCGTAACTGAAACTGAAACTCTGCAAAGGCCATAATTTTGACTTAAACTGAAACTGAAACTAAAATGAGTTTCTATTGGTCAGCTTGGCCTCAAGTCAATTTGCTTACGTCTCTCCCTTCCCATTTTGAATATTGTAGAATCACTTTGCTGTTCAGCGCATGGGGGCGCCACGATCAACGAAGTTCGCGTGGACCCTTGTGGCAGTGACTGTCCCAACATCTGCCACTACAAGAGGGGAGGGGACGCCGTCTTCTCCTTCGACTTCACGCCATGTGCATAAGTGTTTGGGATACGTACAATATCATGTTGGCTTCTGCATTACCGTACACTGGAATACAGTATGCCCAGCCTGCTCTATCGCCGGTATTTGCTTCTCATCACCCCTCTCGTACCACGCTCACTTTGCCCTGTTTGCTTGCTTGCAGGCCGCGCAGTGACGAGCGCCACTCTGGAAGCAGAGATCCATATAACGGGTCGCAACCACCAGGTCGACCACGGCACTTATGACCTCGCCTTCAACGTGACTGATATGTGCTCGAGTGCGGAGGGCGACGGAAGACCCTCCTGCCCTCTCGCCTCCGGCACTCGCTACACCCTGTCCGCCAAGTGCATGTTCAACTCAGCCTTCAGACTGAACGTTGGCGATTTTTTTAATTTTTAGGAAAATTGGTTTTGGAATTGAAATTCTAATTTCTGCATACGTGTAGCCGGGGGGGGGGGGCACGGGGCGGGGGGTAAGCCCCCCCCTAGCCGGAGGTGTACCCCCCCCATACCCCCCCCCCCAGGTACCCCCCTCCCCTACTTCCCAAAAGACCCCCCCCTCTAGGATTTTCAAAAATTTTCGCCTGCGGCGCTTAAAAATGGCAAAAATTTCGCCTGCGGCGCTATATTTTGGACGTTTTTTGACCAAAATTAAGCGATTTTTGGCACTTTTTGGCCTATTTTTGCAAAATTTTCTTATTTTTTAGTACTTTTTTGATAAAATTTTTAGGTCATTTGACCCCCTCCAGGGGCCCTAGACCCCCCCCCCCTGAGGGGTCCTATACCCCCCCCCCCCCCGCCCCCCCCCCCCCCTCCCCGGTTGGCGGCTACACGTATGAATTTCTGTGATGAGTTTTGTATAATGCTAATATTTATTTAGCAGCTCTCTATTTCCAAACTTCCCCTTCAGCTGCGCGGCACCGTGCGCATCAAACTGAAGGAGCCAAACAACAACTTGCTGGTCTGCTTCGAAGTCATCGGCAAAATGAGGAACTCGGTGTGATGCGAGTGACGGTCGAACAAACAGATATTTTAACCAATACTGGGGTGAGACACAAAGGGGTATACAAACCTACTCGGAGTCATCACAGAGGGTGTTCTGGTTGGTTGCGCATGACTTCAATATCTGGGTGAAGATGGACGAACTGAATAGATACCTGCAGCATAATTGTGCGCGCACCGGAAGTGTATGCTACCTTGAGAAGCATGAAGTGGCATCAGAATCAAATTTTCAATTGTGTGAGTTGTTGTCAGCCGTCCACCCATCCTTCAGTGGTGTGTGTGTACGAGGTTTCCGCAAAATAGTGATGCGAGAGTGCGTGACGTGTCTTACAACGTAGTGGTGTGATGTGGTGTTGAAAAGGCCAATGCGATTCTAAGTGACCATCAGACTACTGCAACTTCCACCCATGCAGCGATATACATAACATACTGACGTGCTGAAATAGGCTGGAGTCATCAGTTATCACAGAGAATTACCGCGTAGTAAGTCGCGTCCAATTTTGGGCTTGATCGGAGTGACCGCGCTTGGCACATAATGTTGTCTGTTCGGCGTTTGAAATATCGGCATCGCCTGTACAGTATGCCAGGTTTGAGAAGCGGCGTGTTCAGCAATCGGGCCAACAGTTGGCAATGTCGGCCTGACGCAAGAACCAGAAAGGCTTGACTATCCGCGAAAGGCCCTGTTGAATACTCCGTTCAGAGTTCTTCACCATCTCTTTGACTTTTACCACGCTGACAAAATGGCTTTCGCGCCAGGGCCACGCGCGAGCGCCGTTGACAGGCGAGCAAGAGAGACTGGATCCAGGTAGTTGCTGAACAGAGAAATGTGTATCTTTTTTCGCCCGGCCTCAGCCGGGCGACACCCTACGAGAGCTCGGCGTGCGTGCGTGCGTGCGTACGTACGTACGTACGTCCGTCCGTAACGCTCCCAGATCTCGGCGTTGGAAAGTCGTAGAGCGGAGATCTTAGGCTCTACGGATAGGTCTCGACTCACTGATCATTCCGCTAAGAGGTTTCGAAATTTAAAAGTTTGAATTGCGCGCTCTACAGTAGTCCGAAAGTCAAAACGAAAAACCGCTCTAGCTCGCTCGTGTTACGTCGTAGAGCGGCAATCGACGCTTCAGGTGAAAGCTCTCGACGTGTTCTTTCATGTGGCTGCAAAAGGGTTTTCAATTACGCAAACACGCACAACGGAAGACGCCATTCTCGACATTTTGACGCTGAAATCGCTCTAACTCGCTCAATTTGCGTCGTAGAGAGACGATCTCGAGCTCTTTGGATAGCTCTCGACTCAGTGATCATTTGTTCTCCCATCCGTCGAAACTCAAAAATTTGAATTTCGCGAGTTACAGTAACCCGAAAGTCCAAATGCGCTAAACGGCTCTAACTCGCTCGTCTTGTGTCGCAGAGAGACGATCTTGGGCTCCACGGATAGGTCTAGACTCACTGATCATTTCGCCAGGAGGTTTCGAAATTCAAAAGCTTGAACTGCGCGCGCTACAGTAATCCGAAGGTCCAAAATGCAAAATGGCTCTAACTCGCTCGTCCTACGTCGTAGAGCAGCAGTCGACACGTCAGGTGAAAGCTCTCGACGTGTTCTTTCATGTGGCAGAAACAAGTTTTCAGTTACGAAAACACGCAGTGCGGAAAACGCCATTTCGAGATTTCAACACAAAAATCGCTCTGACTCGCTCAGGTGGTGTCGTAGAGAGACGATCTCGAGTTCATTGGATAACTCTCCACCCACTGATCATATTTCCTCCCCTGGTCAAAGCTCAAAAGTTTTTAAATTTCGCGAGTTACAGTAATCCGAAGGTCCAAAAGCACAAAACAGCTCTAACTCGCTCGTCTGACATCGTAGAGCGGCAATCGACACGTCAGTTGAATGCTCTTGACCCGCACTTTCATGTGTCAGCAAACCTTTTTCTCAATTACTAAAACACGCGCCATGGAAAACAATATTTTTGAGCACTGCGCTGCAATCTCTCTGAGTTGCTCGTGTTGCAACTATTGCGACACTCGCCATGCCATTCGAAGGCTCACGACGTACTGACTCAAATTTGCATTACTGAAACACGCACCAAGAAATACAAACTTCGTTTTTCGACGTGGAGAGACATGCGACACGGTTTGATTGCTCCTAATGCCCTCTTTCGAGCGACGGCGATACGTAGTTTTGTTATATGTCATCTACTTCGTTCGGTTACGTATGCTATATTTATAGAAAAATCTCGGTTCACGATAAGCTCCACTAGGCAAATTAGAATTCAAATTTTGGTTCCAACTTGGTTGGATTAAAATATCAAATTTATTATAAAAGATTTTGAGACTGCAACATATAAAAATACTATTTCACCACCCATATGATGTGCATACTCTATCCCTTTTAATCTATCTTCACTTACGATTACCATAGTTATGGAAGCGAAGTTGCGTATAGCATAGCCTCATCTCCGCTAGTTTCAATATCGCTATCTTTAGTTATGACATGAAGTCCTTTAGATTCTCTTGCATAGCCTCTTAACACTATGGCTATATTTTTATAATTTTTGGCTAAAGAGACTAGAAAAGGTGTTTTTCCACTACCTCCAACTGTGTAAGATTACCTATGCTAATAACAGGAATTTGAGGTTTAATTTTTTTGGATAATACTCTTTTTGCAAGAACTATTATGGAGTATATGACACTAAATGGGTATAGTAAAAAAGAGAGTAAAATTTGCAGTTTTGATGTTGGATGAAAGAGATAATTGGTACTCTGCAAAAAAGTATTTTTTGTTTGTTGAAACACTATTTCTAATAATATTTTTTATTTGATCACATATGTAGTAGGATTCTTAATTATTTAAGCTCATATAAATTGGCAAAGAGAAGACCTGTTGATAGTTTACCAAAGCATTTGGGAAATCATTTAATTTAAAAATTCGTATATTTTCTTGTTTATAATCATTTAAAAGATGAAGTGGCACAAAGTGAAGAGCTG
>JASAMZ010006794.1:0-28230 GCA_030248115.1 Linhomoeus sp. GSCO2_2 | reverse complement strand
TGTTCTTCGTTCAGTTACGTATTGCTAGAGTAGACGAGATTGATCGCTAAAGTGGAAGCTACTTCAGAACACTGGTCCAAAGGAAAATTTCTGTTATTATGCCCTTACAGCTTAGACACAGGCTCTCCCTTAGGCTTAGGCTTAGGCTTTGGTTTGGGCTCAGGCTTAGGCTCAGGCCTAGGCTCATTATCAGGCTCAGGCTAAGACTTGAACGTCCGTTTGGTTTCATTGCAAGTATTTGGTAAGGCACACAAGGCTAGGCTTGCGCCAAGTTGTCCCGTGCCAAGTTAACACTGCGCCAAGTTGTCTTGCGCCAAATTAGCCATGCCAAGTTGGTCGCGCCAAGTTGGCTGCACCAAATTGGGGTAGATCGATTTCTCCCTACATTTTGCACAATTGTTTGCTTCAGGATCAATCTAAACCTACTCAAACATCTGCTGCGAACAGTGGCTACGAATGAGAAATTGGAGTTGGATGGAACACACACAATTATACAGTCAAACAAAATGGAACTTCTAGCGATGCATATAAAAACTAATCCTGAGTTAATTTTTGTTTTTACCTAGTTAAAAAACTGGAGCTGAGTTACTTTTTGTTTTTTACCTGGTTAAAACACTGGACCTAAGTTAATTTTTTAATCAAAAACTAGTTTTTTAACTGAGCAGTTAAAAATTAGTTTTTGAACTGCAGTGCTGCAGTCACAAAGTCCGCAAATTGAGTCTTGTCATTCCTGAAAAACCATTTACGTGCCCGATTTGGCCTATGTCGGAGGTAGCTTGGTGATAGTGAGACAAGTTTCAGACAAATTTTGGAGAATTACTGACAGTTCTGATGGTCATAATCAGTCAAAAGCACATATCTAGTGCGATATAATTAAATAACTGTTAAAAAACTGGCTGGCTCTAGTTACTTTTTTAACTGCAGTTAAAAAACTAACCCAAAATTAGTTAATTTTTGTGAGTTTTTTAACAGCTAGTTGGTAAACAAGCTTTGTCTAAAAACTGTGGCACCACGTTGGCATCAGTGTAAACTTGAGAGCGTGTGCGGGATAATGTGCACTGGATAGTGAAGTGCCGCTAGACATTTAGTCGACAATCTGGTGGGGTATAGCCGCAATTGGTCTTGGATTTGTTTGTGGTACCTGATCCACATATGGATCAGAAGATTAGCCGCAGGCACACTTTGCGCTTATAATAGTGGCAACTGATCCATAAATGGATCAGAGAAATTCGCCGCAGGCACACAGTGCAATGAAAGCGTCTAAATGAGACGACGCCCTATTGAAAAGGGTATAAATGGGACGACGCCCCATTGAAAAGGGTATAAATGGGACGACGCCCTATTCTTTTGGGCTTAGTGCTCGATGCATCCACACAAAGATATGTTGAAATTTAAGCTGCTTGAAATTGTCGAAATTTGGAAATTCTGACAAAAACCTTGAAAATATACCTAAATTCTTTAATTATAAAATCTAGAACTATTTGCTAATTACTTGACAGACTATGCTCGACACATGCGTGAAAAGAATTTTTGAAATTTAAGCTGTTTGAAATTGTCGAAATTTTGGAATTTTGACAAAAACCTTGAAAATATCCCTAATTTCGTTAATTATAAAATCTGAAACTATTTGATAAATACTTGGCAGACTATGGTCGACACATCCGTGAAAAGAAGTTTTGAAATTGAAGCTGTTTGAAATTGTCGAAATTTGTGGATTTTAACAAAATTCTTAAAAATATCCCAAATTTCGTTAATTATATTCGCTGAAACTATTTGCTAAATACTTGGCGGACTATGCTCGATACATCGGTGCAAAGAAGTTTTGAAATTTAAGCTGTTTGAATTTGTCAAAATTTGGGAATTTTGACAAAAACCTTGAAAATATCCCTAATTTCGTTAATTATAAAATCTGAAACTATTTGATAAATACTTGGCAGACTATGCGCGACACATCCGTGAAAAGAAATTTTGAAATTGAAGCTGTTTGAAATTGTCGAAATTTGTGGATTTTAACAAAAACCTTAAAAATATCCCAAATTTCGTTAATTATATTCGCTGAAACTATTTTTGCTAAATACTTGGCGGACTATGCTCGATACATCCGTGCAAAGAAGTTTTGAAATTTAAGCTGTTTGAATTTGTCAAAATTTGGGAATTTTGACAAAAACCTTGAAAATATCCCTAATTTGGTGAATTCCAAAATCCGAAACTATGTCACAAATTCATCGCGTCTTACGCCCTTTCCATTTCAGCAAAAACTTTGCCGATACGACTTGTAAATAAAAGTGTCATTTTTGGCATTTTTGTATTTTAATTGTAAATATCTCGAAATAGCGAAATTAGCAACAGAAACGGACATCGGCACGTTACTCAGCGCATTCGACTCCATCGGGTGGCACTAACCGTCATGTCTAGTTGTTCCGTACACACAGACAGACAGACAGAGGAACGAACAGACAATAGCGTCCGTATATATACTCGCCGCCCTGGGGGGCGGCGAAAAAACTCAAAAATTAGTTTAGTTTAGTTTTTAGTTTCGTAACTCAGAGTTTTTATATGCATCGCTATCTAGCCACGATTCCTCCATTGCCAACCTGTCAAGCTACAGTCGAGAAGCACTGAACTCACTGAAGATCTACATGATCACTATTCATACAATGCTATGCGATTGTCAATATCATTACACTTTGTTGCACTTAGTTGAATGACACCTCCAATGTTGACCAACTTTCAGTGTTAACTTATGTAGATGTCTGCTAAGTGGGAGATTTGTTGAGTCAGCACGCCAAATTGCACGTGTTGAAACTTTACTACTTTCCCTCAATGTTGACCGAAACTTTATTTTTTTGTCGTGTACTTCGTTCAGTTACGTATTGCTCCTCATTTCTCATCCGAGACTGGACGGGGTTTTTTTTAATCGATAGCTCTCGAGGGATAGTAGGTGTGGACGGACCTTCGTTTTTTTCGCATCATGAAAAATTTTCAGAAATTCAAAAATTAAAAGTCCCGATTTACTTGCTGGGGAGGTGTTCCCCGCTGAATTCTGGAGTGATCGTCACTTGCGCTGTGATGAACATTTTGTAAAGCTGTAAAGGGCATTAGAAAGACCAGGCAAGTCGTCCGGCGCGGGGACGCAGTATACTCCACAAATTTGAACTCCTATGCACGGTGACTCCTCTGCTGTTGCCGCCTCCTGGCACCACCAATCGCAAAAGCAATGCTGAATTCGTGATCTACGTTTATCACAAAATACCCCAGATTCGACATACAACACCCCTAGTTTCCTATGCAACTCCGGGAACTGAAATTCTGCACTTGGGGTACGGTAGCATACAAATTCGTCGTAGGTACGTTCAAACATCATCTAAACACTGAACGAATGCCAAATTCGTAATCAGCGACCTCGAAAACCCCGAAATCGAGTATAGTATTGGCAAAGTCGACCCGACGCCCAAAATTCAAACCGACGCGGCAGGGGTACTGTAGCTCTGCAAATTTTTCAAAAATACTTTTCTGGTCCAGATTTAACCGTAGAATCGTTTAGAATCACATTTGGAACGATACGGCAACGCATTCGGGCGCTACAGACGTCGAAACGCGAAAATCGCAATTTTCGCCCCCGGAGTCAAAGAAGTTCCACCAAGATAACTTTTTTGTGTTTTGCCCGATTTTCTCCGTTCATGGCTCATTCAATAGAGGACATCTGGGAAGGAGCACCAAGAGTGGTCTCGCTGCTCTAGCTGCTACCTAGCTCGCACAGCAGCCCGTCAAAGTCGACCCGGGGCCAAAATTTGCGAATTTTTCAAATTTGGCGCCAAAATGGGTCCCGCAGCGATCCAATTCATTTCTTCCGTGTTCGGCACTATCGAGGGCTACAACATATCAAAAGATAGTATATACCATTATATGCAACTTTTTCGAGTTCTACCTTGCCTAATGCATTTTTCAGTACTTTGAAAAAATAAATTTTTGAATTTCCCGCCAACGGTGTCCCGCAGCGTGACCCCGTTTGGTGTCCACCCTGCCCACTTACTAGGCCTACCCAACGCAAAAGACCGTTTGCAAATCGGCCGCTTTACGCGCGAACGCCATCCGGTTAAAATTACTGCGTTTCGCGCACAATCGCTATATACTCCACACTTTTTTGTGGAGTATAACAAGAAAACAACCTTTCAGATCATAAAAGAACGGACTCTGCAGCTTAGACGAAGCGCGAGATACAGGCAACCAAATTTGGCCGTATTGTGTCTGCTGGCCTCGTGGACCGCCCGCTGGTGGATGCCCATGGCACAGTGCGGCCAACTTTGGTTGCCTGTACCTCGCGCATCATGCAATTTACAGAGTCCGTTCTTTTATGATCTGAAAGGTTATTTTCTTGTCTTTCTAATGCCCTTTACAGCTTTACAAAATGTTCATCACAGCGCAAGTGACGATCACTCCAGAGTTAGCCTCCCACGAAAATCGGGACTTTCAGTTTGCGGCTCCGTCAATTTCGCGTGCTGCACTCAGCAAATCTCTCACTTGGCAGACATCTAAGTTAACCCTAGTGGTCCAAAATACCTAAAATTGCAGATCGATCGGTCAACCCAATCTCAAGCAGTAAACTAACAAAGTTGCCAAACCCACCGTGGGGCACCCTGTATGCTCGCCGCGCTGGGGCGCGGCGGAAAAACCCGGTCCGGTACCGTAGGTACTCACTCTTGAAATACACTTGTCATGTCACTGCATACGTGTAGACGGGGGGGGGGGGGGGGGGGTAAGCTCCCCCCCCCCCCCCCCCCCCTAGCCGGCTGGCGGCTACACGTATGTGTCACTGTGTGTCTTGTACCTTTGCCGTTCTTGGAGAAGCGGTAGGTGACCGCTGGAATGCCGCTGGCATTGCAGTCGAAGGTGACGGTCTGTCCGGGATCTTCGCTGATATTTTTGTCCAATGGGCCACGACCGTCCGTGAAGTACGGCGCCGCTGCAACGCCAATTACGAGCCGAGATCTCCTCTTTGTACATGTAGGACCGACATGTACTATAATATGTTGTACATGTACATATGTGTAAGCGCCAACCGGCCAGGGGGGGGGGGGGATGGTCGGGGGGGGGGGGGGGGGCATAGGACCCCTCAGGGGGGGGGGGGGGGGTCTGAGGTCCGGTACACTTTATGTATGTACGTGCAAGGGGCCATGAGTGTACTAGTACGTACTGTCGTAGTACGTACATTACCATACGTATGTACGTACGTACATACATACGTATGTAGTTGGTTAACACAGAATTTAATAAACGGACCCACCCTCCAATCGGACGTCGAAGTCACCGAAAGAGATTGGCCGTTGGAGTTGTACCGGTATTCCCATCTTCATTCGGCAGCTGTACTGGCCCACGTGCGTAGGCGAGAAGTTGAGGAGCACCAGGGTTCGTTTGAAGTTGTCGAAACGATGCGGCAGGTCTTCAAGTCTCTCTACCGGCTGGGTGTCCTTCTTCCACTCCATTTCACCGGCGCCGAAATTACTGAAGAAGATGGTGATGAAGTGACAGACAAGTGACAACCGTCAATGCACTGAGTCTGTATATGTGAGAGCGCAACCGCATGCGAGGGACTTACTATCCCTTGTAGAAACAGCTGAGCTTGAGCTCGGCCTGTCCCTGCAGGCCGATGACTGGATTGTTCAAAGGGAGACGGGCAAACTGCTCCGGCGGATCCACCCACTTGGTGTTCTCTGAATCCGCGCAGCATGAACCGTCATGTCACACACAACGTACATTATAATGTATATGTCGTACCCCATCATGGTATTCCGCCCAATCTGGTATTGGGCTAGCCCAACATGGGATACCTTGTTGAACTAGCCCATCATGGGATCGCGCATCACGCGCGCGGCTGGCGCACATCGCAAGATCTCCCCCACTGCAATTTCAAATAATTTCACAATTTCGACAATTTCAAATAGCTTGCAAAGTCTCAAATTGTCTTTGCATGGTTGTGTCGGGCATAGTCTGCCAAGTATGTAGCAAATAACTCTAGATTTTATAATTGAAGAATTTAGGTATATTTTCAAGGTTTTTGTCAAAACTTCAAAATTTCGAGAATTTCAAGCATGTGGATGCATCGGTCACTAAGCCCAAAAGAATAAGGCATCATCCCATTAATACCCTTTTCAATAGGGCGTCGTCCCATTTATACCCTTTTCAATAGGGCGTCGTCCCATTTATACGCTTCTATTGCACTGTGTGCCTGCGGCGAATCTACATTACTATCCCAGCTACATAAGTGTAGTGTCTGTCCGTCTGTCTGAAACGCTTGCCTCTTCAACGCAATGCCTGCCTGCCTGCTGCCTAGCGCCACGCCGCGCAAAACAACGTCGCGCCTGGAGACGCCAGCACCCCGCTGAGAGGCCGCTCGCTTGCGCTACAGTAGGCTCGCCCCCTCGCTCTCCCTTCTTCTCAGGCAAAGTCGCGACAGGTTATTCGCGTTGTGAACCTTAGCAGAACTTCTTGCAAAGGCAATTCCATTTGCGACAGGAACTGTTCCGCAAGCGCTCACGTACTGCAATTTGCAAAGGCAATTCGAACCACGACAGAAACTATTCCACAAGCGCTCACCTACTGCAAACCTGCATACTGCTCGCTCGCTTGCATACTCGCTAGCGATGCTCGCGCCTCCTATTGGCGGGACGGCAATGCCTTGCGCTGCGCAAGCGAATTGAAAGCGTAAAAGCCCTGCCTGACCTGAACCTGAGCGGACCTTAGCACAAGCGCACCTCAGCGCAAACCATTGCGATATCCCAGCCAGGTGTAGTGTCTGTTCGTCTGTCTGAAACGCTTGCCTCTTCAACGCAATGCCTGCCTGCCTGCTGCCTAGCGCCACGCCGCGCAAAACAACGTCACGCCTGGAGACGCCAGCACCCCGCTGAGAGGCCGCTCGCTTGCGCTACAGTAGGCTCGCCCCCTCGCTCTCCCTTCTTCTCAGGCAAAGTCGCGACAGGTTCTTCGCGTTGTGAACCTTAGCAGAACTTCTTGCAAAGGCAATTCCATTTGCGACAGGAACTGTTCCGCAAGCGCTCACGTACTGCAATTTGCAAAGGCAATTCGAACCACGACAGAAACTATTCCACAAGCGCTCACCTACTGCAAACCTGCATACTGCTCGCTCGCTTGCATACTCGCTAGCGATGCTCGCGCCTCCTATTGGCGGGACGGCAATGCCTTGCGCAAGCGAATTGAAAGTGTAAAAGCCCTGCCTGACCTGAACCTGAGCGGACCTTAGCACAAGCGCACCTCAGCGCAAACCATTGCGAACCTCAGCAGAGCTTAGCACAAGTGCATTGCAAACCTCAGCAGAGCTTAGCACAAGCGCATTGCGAACCTGAGCAGAGCTTAGCACAAGCACATTGTGAAACTAAGCAGAGCTTAGCACAAGCGCATTGTGAAACTAAGCAGAACTTTGCAGAAACGCATTGCGAACCTGATATCCTCCCTACTTCCTATATTACTAACGCGCCTAACTGTGTCCGTGTGTTTGTTTGTTTGTCTGTGAGCGCCATAACTCTAGACACAGTTGACGGATCGCGATGATCTATGGCTTAAACTGACCGTCATAGCCTGTAGTTTTGCATGAAGGTTTGTGGACTTTGGTCGATGCCTAAATTCCAAAATATTTCGAAAATATCGACTGCGCCAGTACGTTCGGAGCACAGAAGGCACGACAAGCTGCGAATGACGTTTGATTTCGCGCCAAAAGCGCTCTACAGTGTCACCATTCACCAAAGAGTTGTCGTTGTGAGACTCCAAAGTGTATTCGCAGGCACTGCATGCACTGGCAGGGGCACAGCATCAAACTGCTTTGGATCTGTGTCAAATGTCCTTAGATCTATCTGAATTCTCCAACGGGCTAACTACGAATGTCTACGGACTAAACCCAAGAGTCTATTGCATATTTACAGGCACGGGAGCTGGCGCAAGCATAAATGTAGGCACTGGCAGGGGCACAGTGCCGAATGACTTGAAATCTATCTGAAATGCCCTATTGGCTAATCCCAAATGCCTACGGGCTGAAGCCAAGTGTCTGTTGTGTATTTGCAGGCACAGGAGCTGGTGCAAGCCTAAATGTAGGCACTGGCAGGGGCACAGTGTCAAACGGCGTGAAATCTATCTGAAATGTCCTATGGGCTAACCCAATTGCCTGCAGGCTAAACACAAGTGTCTATTGTGTATTTACAGGCACGGGAGCTGGTGCAATCCTAAATGTAGGCACTGGCAGGGGCACAGGATCGAATGACTTGAGATCGATCCCAAATGTCCTACGGGCTAAACACAATTGTCTATGGGCTGAACCCAACGCCATTAACCATAGAGATTCTCCTACGGGCTAAAGGCTCTAGTCTACATTACTAAGCTAGCTAGGTGTAGTGTCCGTCCGAAACGCTCGCCTTCCTAGCACTTCGCCACGCGACGCTTCAGCATGCGCTTGCCTCGCTAGCACTTCGCCACGCGACGCTTCAGCACGCACGCGCCAGGAAGCCAGCAGGACGCCAGCGGCGTCCCGCAGAGAAGCTCGCTCGCTTCGATCGATCGGCCGCAGAGAATCAATCGCTGCACGGCCAGCGTCGCCTGTTGCTGCCTGCCTTCAACGCAGGCTTTGCCTGAACAGTACGGCAATGCACGGTAGCAGAGCCTTGCAAAAGCGAACGGTGCGGCAGTGCGCGGTACAGCACAGAACCTTACAATGTGCAATTCAACAGAGCCGAACAGCACGATAATGCTCGCGCAAGCAATTCTAGCCGCTTCAGCGACTATTTCGCTTGCAACAGGACAGACAGATCTTGCAACGGGACAGACTTTCTGCAACAGGACGCTGCAACAGTACAGACGTTACAACAGGATCGTCGCGCGAGGCGACCAGCGCCGTTGGCTCGCAACAGGACAGACCTTTGCAACAGGACAGATTTTGCAACAGGACAAATCTTGCAATCTTGCAACAGGACAGATCTTGCAACCGGAAAATCTGCCCGCTTTCTATCATTTGTTTTGCGCGGCGCTTTGTACGGCGCGTTCGCGAGGCAGTCAGCGCTGTTGGCTTGCAACAGGACAGACTTTCTGCAACAGGACAACTGTTGCAACAGGACAAATCTTACAACAGGACAAATCTTGCAACAGGATGGTCGCGCGAGGCGGCCAGCGCCATTGGCTCGCAACAGGACAGACCTTCTGCAACAGGACAGATTTTGCAACAGTACACGTCTTGCAACAGGACAGATCGTGCAACACGACAGACCTTGCAACAGGACAGATTTTGCAAGAGGACAAATCTTGCAACAGGACAGACCTTGCAACAGGATAGATTTTGCAACAGGACAGACCTTGCAAGAGGACAGGTTTTGCAGCAGGACAAATCTTGCAACAGGACACATCTTGCAACAGGACAAATCTTGCAACAGGACAGACCCTGCAACAGGACAGATCTTGCAACAGGACAGACCCTGCAACAGGACAGATCTTGCAACAGGACAGATCTTACAACAGGACAAATCTTGCAACAGGACAGATTTTGCAACAGGACACATCTTGCAACAGGACAGATCGTGCAACAGGACAGACCTCGCAACAGGACAGATTTTGCAACAGGACAAATCTTGCAACAGGACAGATTTTTCAACAGGACAGATCTTGCAACAGGACAGATTTTGCAACAGGACAAATCTTGCAACAGGACACATCTTGCAACAGGACAAATCTTGCAACAGGACAGACCCTGCAACAGGACAGATCTTGCAACAGGACAGACCCTGCAACAGGACAGATCTTGCAACAGGACAAATCTTGCAACAGGACAAATTTTGCAACAGGACACATCTTGCAACAGGACAGATCGTGCAACAGAACAGGCCTCGCAACAGGACAGATTTTGCAACAGGACAAAACTTGCAACAGGACAGATTTTGCAACAGGACAGATCTTGCAACAGGACAAATCTTGCAACAGGACAGACCCTGCAACAGGACAGATCTTTCAACAGGACAGATCTTTCAACAGGACAGACCTTGCAACAGGAGAGACCTTGCAACAGGACAGACCTTGCAACAGGACAGGCCTCGCAACAGGACAGATTTTGCAACAGGACAAATCTTGCAACAGGACAGATTTTGCAACAGGACAGATCTTGCAACAGGACAAATCTTGCAACAGGACAGACCCTGCAACAGGACAGATCTTTCAACAGGACAGATCTTTCAACAGGACAGACCTTGCAACAGGAGAGACCTTGCAACAGGACAGACCTTGCAACAGGACAGGCCTTGCAACAGGACATACCCTGCAATAGGACAGACCCTTCAACAGGACAAATCTTGCAACAGGTTAGACCTTGACAATGAACAGGACGGACGTTGCGGCGCGCGTGCGAGGCGACCAGCGCCGTTGGCTCACAACAGGACAGACCTTGCAACGGACAGACCTTGAACAGGACAGATCATGCAACAGGGCATTACGGCCATTGACGACTACTCCATGCTATTCAGATCTCAGGAATTCTTCTGCAACGGGAAGGAACGGCTAGTCCTATATACTATGGCACCTAACTCTGTCCGTGTGTTTGTTTGTTATCGCGATAACTCTAGAGGCAGTTGTCGGTTCGCGATGATCCATACATCAAATGAATCGCTATGCACTGAAGTTGTGCACCTCCTATTGTGGACTTCGGGCGATGACTAAATTCAGCAATATTTCGCAAATATAGGCTGCGTCAGTACATTTTGAGCACAGAATGAACCACACGCTGTGACTGACGTTTGATTTCACGCCAAAAGCGCTATACAGTGTCACCATTCACTAAAGAGTTGTCGTTGTGAGATTCTAAAGTGTATTCGCAGGCACTGCATGCACTGGCAGGGGCACAGCATCAAGCTACTCTGTATCTATGTCAAGTGACTTTAGATCTATCTGAAATCTCCTACGGGCTAAAGCCAAATGCCTATGGCCTAAACCCAAGAGTCTACTGTGTATTTACAGGCACGGGAGATGGTACGATCCTAAACGTAGGCACTGGTAGGGGCACAGGGTCGAATGACTTGAGATACATCTGAAATGTCCTACGGGCTAAACCCAATTGTCTATGGGCTAGACCCAAGTGTCTATTGTGTATTTACAGGCATGGGAGCTGGTGTGATCCTAAACACAGGCACTGGCAGGGGCACAGGGTCGAATGACTTGAGACCTATCTGAAATGTCCTAAGGGCTAAATCCAATTGTCTAAGGGTTAACACTAAAGAGTTGCCGTTGTGAGACTCCAAAGGACTACTGACCAAAGAGATTCTCCTACGGGCTAAAGGCTCTAGTCTAATATACTATGGCGCCTAACTCTGTCCGTCTGTTTGTTTGTTATCGCGATAACTCTAGAGACAGTTGTAGGTTCGCGATGATCCATACATCAAAAGAACCGCTGCACACTGAAGTTGTGCACCTCCTATTGTGGACTTTGGCCGATGACTAAATTCCACAATATTTCGCAAATATCGACTGCGTCAGTACATTCTGAGCACAGAATGCACCACACGCTGTGGTTGACGACTGATTTCGCACCAAGAGCTCTTTACGGCATTACCATTCATGACAGAGTTGTCGTGGTGCGACTCCAAAGTGTATTCGCAGGCACTGCATGCACTGGCAGGGACGCAGCATCAAACTGCTTTGGATCCATGTCAAATGACTTGACATCTATCTGAAATGTCCTACAGGCTAAGCCCAATTGTCAATGGGCTAACCCCAAGTGTCTATTGTGTATTGACAGGCATGGGAGCTGGTGCGATCCTAAACGTAGGCACTGGCAGGGGCACTGTGTCAAATGACTTGAGATCTAACTGTAATGTCCTATGGGCTAAGCCCAAGTGACTACGCGCTAAAGCCAATTGTCTATTGTGCATTTACAGGCATGGGAGCTGGTGCAACTCTAAATGCTGGCACTGGCAGTGGCACAGTGTCAAATGACTTGAGATATAACTGTAATGTTCTGTGGTGAGCTGAATTCGATGATTGAGTAATCTCCATCATGCTCTGCAGACTACTCATTGGCTTTTGACCATAGAGATTCTCCTACGGGCTAAACACCACTAGTCCTATATACTAAGCGCCATAGAGTTTGTTTGTCCGGCCATTTTCTCGCGACACAGGCGATGGATCCTGGAGATCTATGGCTTAAACTGACCGTCGTGGGCTGGAAGGAATCCCCTCCTATTTTAGAACTTTCGCAAATTACTAAATTCCACAAAAATCACGAAAATATCGACTGCACACTACATTCTGACCACTAAGGAGTGGTTGACGGTTTTATTCATGCCACTTCTGCTGTATTGTGTCACCGCTCACCATAGAGTTGTCGTTTTGAGATGCCAAGGTGTATTCACAGGCACAGGGAGTGGCGCGAGTCTAAACGTAGGCACTGGCAGGGGCACAACCTAAAATTGTCATTGGGCTAAAGCCAAACAGCTACAGGCTAAACTCAAATGCCTTTGATGTATGTATTCACAGGCAAGGAACAAGGTGTAATTGCAGGCAGTGGCATAAGCACAATCATAAATGGTCTATGGCTAAAGCCAAATGCTCGCTGTGGCATGCCATAGGTTGCTGCATGTTCTGAACCATTGGCGACGCACCATGTGGCGCTTGATGTTTCGATTAACAACAGTTGCTAACGACAGTCCTTTTTGGACTATGGAGATTCTCCTACGGGCTAAAGGCTCTAGTCTGATATACTAAGGGGCATAGAGTCTGTTTGTTTGTCTGTTTGTTTGTTAACACGATAACTCTCGACACCGTTGACGGATTGCGATGATCTATACATCAAAAGAACCGCCATCCTCTGTAGTTGTGCGCCTCCTATTGTGGACCTTGACCGATGACTAAATTCCATGAAAATCACGAAAATATCTACTGCACAGTACATTTTGGGCACTAAAGAGTGTCTGTGGGTCATTTTCGTGGTAATTTCACACTGTCGTGTTACCATTCACTACAGAGCTGTTGCTGTGAGATTTTTAGGTGTATTTAGAGGCACGGGAGCAGGTGCGAAGGTAAATGCAGGCAGTGGCAAGGGCATGTTGTCAAACGACTTTGGATCAATCTGAAAACACCTATGGGCTAAGCACAAACATCAGGGGGTCAAATTCAGTGTAGTCTGAGGCATGGGAGTTGGTGCAACCATAAACCCAGGCACTGACAGTGGCACAGTGTCAGATGGCTTTGACTCTATCTGATTCTCCTATAGATTGTTGTGAGCAGTGGCTGGGCACCATGGGTCAATACATGGGCTTCATAAGTATGCACAATTTGTATAGCCTTTGGAGTATAGAGTATCACCTACGGGCTAAAGGCACTAGTCCTCTATACTAATCTCGCGTTGTCTGTTTGTCTGTGAACACGATAACTTTCGACAGCGGCGATGGATCCCGGACATCTATACACGAAAAGAACCGCCTTCCACCCGGGACCATCTGGCGGAAGTTTGGTCTTTGGCCGCCGCCTAAATTCGGTCGAGCGACTGCTGCGCCGCCTGTCGGATGACGTATTTCGTCTATCCAATCACCGTGCGTCGCGAGCACGCATCGGTCCAATGAGTGCGCGTCGCACGAGCGAACGCCTGTGTCGCGAAACGCCGGTGACGTCAGACTATTGATTATATGCTGCTATAGGGGAGGGTGGACGTGGACGCTCTTCACTCTACAATACCAGCGGGCCGTCCCGAGCTGAAGTGAAGCCGCGCGCGTACATACACAATCTACACTGCGAGCAGCCATAGATAGGTTCAGCACCAAGTGAGACAACATTTTGACAACACTTGGATGCGCCATGACAGTAGGGCCATGTTCTGCAGCGCGTGAGTTGCGCGAGAAGCTGCAGCGCGTCAGCTGCGCGACATCGGCCACTGAAGCTGCAGCACGTCCGCTGCGCAACATCGGTCTCTGAAGCTGCAGCGCGTCAGCTTCGCGACATCGGTCTCTGAAGCTGCAATGAGTTATCCACGGGCTATAGACTCTAGTATACATTACTATGCCAGCTAGGTGTATGCCAGCTAGGTGTAGTGTCTGTCCGTCTGTCGGAAACGCTTGCCTCTTCAACGCAATGCCTGCCTGCCTGCTGCCTAGCGCCACGCCGCGCAAAACAACGTCGCGCCTGGAGACGCCAGCACCCCGCTGAGAGGCCGCTCCCTAGCGGTACAGTAGGCTCGCCCCCTCACTCTCCCTTCTTCTCAGGCAAAGTCGCGACAGGTTGTTTGCGTTGTGAACCTTAGCAGAGCTTCTTGCAAAGGCAATTCCATTTGCGACAGGAACTGTTCCACAAGCGCTCACGTACTGCAATTTGCAAAGGCAATTCGAACCACGACAGAAACTATTCCACAAGCGCTCACCTACTGCAAACCTGCATACTGCTCGCTCGCTTGCATACTCGCTAGCGATGCTCGCGCCTCCTATTGGCGGGACGGCAATGCCTTGCGCAAGCGAATTGAAAGCGTAAAAGCCCTGCCTGACCTGAACCTGAGCAGACCTTAGCACAAGCGCACCTCAGCGCAAACCATTGCGAACCTCAGCAGAGCTTAGCACAAGTGCATTGCAAACCTCAGCAAAGCTTAGCACAATTGCATTGCGAACCTGAGCAGAGCTTAGCACAAGCGCATTGTGAAACTAAGCAGAGCTTAGCACAAGCGCATTGTGAAACTAAGCAGAACTTTGCACAAACGCATTGCGAACCTGATCAGACCTCGGCACAAGCGCATTGTGAAACTAAGCAAAGCTTAGTACAAGCGCCTTGCGAACCTGAGCAAACCTTAGCACAAGCGCATTGTGAACCTGAACAGACCTTACCACAAGCGCATTGTGAACCTGAGCAGATCTTAGCCGCAATTCCAGTCAGTTGCGACAGGAACTGTTCCACAAGCGCTCACGTACTGCAATTTGCAAAGGCAATTTCAACCACGACAGGAACTATTCCACAAGCGCTCACGCATTGCAAACTTGCATACTGATCGCTCGCTTGCATACTCGCTAGCGATGCTTGCGCCTCCTGTTGGCAGGACGGCAATGATTTGCACAAGCGCATTGAAAGCGACAAAGCCATGCCTGACCTGAACCTGAGCGGACCTTAGCACAAGCACACCTTAGCGCGAACCATTGCGAACCTCAGCAGAGCTTAGCACAAGTGCATTGCGAACCTGAGCAAACCTTAGCACAAGCGCATTGTGAACCAGAACAGACCTTAGCACAGGCGCATTGTGAACCTGAGCAGATCTTAGCCCCTAATGACAATAGACAAATTCTTCTGCAACAGGAAGGAACAGCTAGTCTCTCTGATCCATTTATGGATCAGTTAGCACAATTATAAGCGCAAAGTGTGCCTGCGGCGAATCTTCTGATCCATTTGTGGATCAGGTACCACGAACAAATTCCTAAGACCAATTGCGGAGATTCCCCACCAGATTGTCGACAATATGTCTAGCGGCACTTCACTATCCAGTGCAAATTATCGCGCGCACGCTCTCAAGTTTACACTGATGCCGCCAACGTGGTGCCACAGTTTTTACACAAAGCTTGTTTGGCACTCCGAGCAAGCAAAAGCAAGAGTGCTATAGGGGGCGTCGGATTGAACAGAATCATCTTACCAAGCTTTCTCGCGCTACACAAATCAGATCGTCAAGCGGTTTTTTGCGTTGATAGGTTGAGTCGACTGACGCGCTGCGTGGACAAGAAACTAGAAAATTCCGGTGGTGGAAGAATTTTGCGAAAATTCAAAAATTCAAATTTTTACTAAGTAAAAAAAACAATACGCCATAACTGTCGCAAAAGTGGGCCGCTTTTGACGATTTTTGGCACTCCTCCCCTCCAAAAGGGAGGAGTGCTATAGTGATGGTGCGGATTCTGTGTAAATTGGAACGCTCATAAGTCGGGCTAGAGTTGGCCGATCGGGGCGATTTTTTTTTTATTCGATAGGTCTCGGGAAGGCGCAGTGTGCATCGAGGGTCTCGACTTCCGTCCGGGACCCGATTTTTGGCAAGTTGCCAAAAACCCGGTTTTTCAGCCTCCGACGAACTTTGGACGCTTAGAATAGTGTTCTGGTAGATCGGAGTGAGACGAGCTTTGGGCCGAATATGTAAAAGACATTGGGCTATCCGATGGTAGGGACGCCGTCGGGCTGGGTCCGGGCCTGCCCGGTCCGGGTAGCAAAAACCGGGTTTTTCGGCCCAAAAGTAGGGGTTCATGGTCAGGTCGTAGTTTTTTTGTTTTGCAAGGTGGTGGTCTGTTGTTTTCTGGATTTGAACAACTCGGATAGCTGCATCCCGAATCGTCGCTAGAATCCCGGTCGGACGACGTACGGGCCGGAAAATAATGCTCAAAGTTGGACCCCGGGCACCCGGGCAACACTTCGGGCAGG
Organism: Linhomoeus sp. GSCO2_2; assembly: GCA_030248115.1. Taxonomy (NCBI): domain Eukaryota; kingdom Metazoa; phylum Nematoda; class Chromadorea; order Monhysterida; family Linhomoeidae; genus Linhomoeus; species Linhomoeus sp. GSCO2_2. Next base: position 11,823 of record JASAMZ010006794.1, on the reverse strand, counting down.
CGTAACTTTTGCTAGGGTGGCCTTATTGAGATGCAAAAAACACCACGCGATAGAGCTCGGCGTGCTCTACAACTATGTAATAGACCACTTTTTTCGGAATGGTCAAATTTTGAGTGAAAAATTGAAAAAATCGATTTTCGGGTCGAAATTCGAAATAGTTGCGTTTCGCATTTTTTGCTGCGCTATTCGATCTCGGCGATATTTGGGGTTTTTTTAGGCCGAATAAATAGAATTTTGGAGTTAGAAGTACAGCTTTGGGTGGGGACCATTTTTGGGTGAATTTTGATTTTTTTTGACAAATTTTCGGTATTTCGGTGCAAAGTGGTGTCAGTTGAGATACTTCGGTGTCAGTTGGACTTTCACGTGATAGAGCATCAAAAGTTACGTTGTTTTTGTTATAAGCACTTTTTTCGTATGACGCGTAATTTGGCGGGAAATTTGAATTCAAAATTTTGGCTGCCCGACTTGTCCAGGGCACCTACATACCGTGTAAGTACTCGATTCCGGCTTTTCGGAGACGCTGATCACGAATTTGACATTGTCTTTTCGTTTTGAGATGTGTGGGACCATTTTTGAAGAATATGCTTGCCACCATATGTGCCCTCAAGTGGAAAACCTGGTTGTGTCAGTTCAGCTGAACCTAGGTGTTCTGTATGCCAAATGTGGGGTACTGGAGGGTCACAATTCCGAATTTGCTGTTAATTTTGCGATCAGAATGGCCACTAAGCCTCACTGACATGCCTCATTGATCAAGGGGCAGCATTTTTCAACTCCCGAAATTCTTCTGAAAGAGGGGAGGAGTGCCCCGAGGGGCTCTGCCCCCGTCTACTAATCTTGTTGGATACGTTGTAGGCCCTTGGATGTTCTTCAGAGCAAAACCGGAATGGGCTCCCTAAGTGGTCCGACGCGGGAGTACGGTAGAAAACTTGAATTTTCAAAATTTTTTTCGACCTTCAAAAAATCAGAACTCGAGTTTGCGACAGTGGATCCTCGCCAAGTTTCAACTTGTCAAAGAACGCTATATTACCTTTCATTTCAGACCAACACCACCGAGATTGCTTTTGCTGTTCGTGAGCTACGCGGTCACAACGGTGCCGGGTCCCAAGCGGAAAATTCCGATTTTTGACTTTGCGTGAACTTTTCGGTTCGAAAGCGTGCCTTTAGCGGTAAATTGATAATCGCAACGTGTTCTACGTCAAAAGTCAGTCTAGACGAAGTGTCTTGACCATTTTGCGGTACCGCACCCCGGCCGCGCCGAATTTTTGAATCTTGGGGTCAAATTTTCGAAATTGCGTTTTCACTTGTTTCGGGTGTTTTCGATGACGCTGAACACGAATTTGATGTTGTTTTGCGATTTTGGACGCCTTTGCCATGATTTTGGCGCCCGGCCGACCAATATAGGCGAGGGTCGTCGCTCTTAACTCTACAATACCAGCGGGCCGTCCCGCGGTGAAGCAAAGCCGCGCGCGTGCACAATCTACACTGCGAGCAGCCATACAACGTCTCCGACCAGTGCAGCCTGCGTACAGTGCGCAGTCTACATCCAGAACCCCCATACACAGTCTGCGGCGCGGCCAGTGTTGCTGCATAAAGTGCTGAATCCGAGAAAGTTTGAGGCAGAGGTGCGGCACCAAGCGAGACAACATTTTGACAACACTTGAATGCGCAATGACAGTAGGGCCTTGTTCTCCAGCGCGTGAGTTGCGCGACAACAGGCTGCGAGTATCCGCTCGAACGCGTGACTTGCGCGACAACGGGCTCCGAGTATCCGCTCGAACACGTGAGTTGCGCGACAACGGGCAAGCCGTCGGCGCAAGGCGACAGCGAGACCGGCAATCCCGAACCATTGTCAGAGGCTGCAGCGCGTCAGCTGCGCGACATCAGTCTCTGAAGCTGCAACTCGTCAGCTGCGCGACATCCGTCTCTGAAGCTGCAGCGCGTCAGCTGCGCGGCATCCGTCTCTGAAGCTGCAGCACGTCAGTTGCACGACATTGGTCTCTCTCTGAAGCTGCAGTGCGTCTGCTGCGCGACATTGGCCTCTGACTCTGCAGCGCGTCAACTGCGCGACATCGGTCTCTGAAGCAGCAGCGCGTCAGCTGCGCGACATCGGTCTCTGCAGCTGCAACACGTTATCCACGGGCTATAGACTCTATGTACTAATAGTACATTAAACAATGGAGTTCACGTACAGAAATCTGGTAGCATCCCTTTATTACTCACCAGACTGCGCAATGATGAGGAGCAGCAGCGAGCACCAGCAGAGACTGCGGTGGCAGCCAAGAATTTGACTTCTTCCATTGGAGGTCTGCGTAGACGGCAAGGGCAGACTTGACGTCTTCATTCTGGGAAGAGGTAAGATCCTTCCCTTGACGGCAGCAGGAGGCGTTTTCCACCCTGGCGAGACGTACTACCGTACAACGGCGACTTTTTTTGCCCACGCACCAAACTCCTAGTAACAGCTAAGGCAAAAGACCGAACTAAGCAGTCTGCACTCTGCACAGCCTGAGAGAAACCCTGTGGGTTTCAGAGCGAATGAGTATGTGGTAAAGCACCGCGCACTGGAGCGTATTGTCCTACTCATTCTGTGCGTGCCTCAAAGTGTCCCAGATCGTTCAGGAGGCCCTGCATACGTGCCCCAAAATTGTCCTGTTCATTCTGTGCGTGCCTCGAAGTGCCCCCGCTCGTTCAGGAGGCCCTGCATACGTGTCTCAAAATTGTCCTAGTCATTCTGTGCATGCCTCCCCAAAACTGTCCTCCTCATTCTGTGCGTGCCTCAAAGTGCTCCCGCTCGTTCAGGAGGCCCTGCATACGTGTCCCAAAATTGTCCTACTCATTCTGTGCGTGCCTCAAAGTGCTCCCGCTCGTTCAGGAGGCCCTGCATACGTGTCCCAAAATTGCCTACTCATTCTGTGCGTGCCTCAAAGTGCTCCCGCTCGTTCAGGAGGCCCTGCATATGTATGTACGTGTCCCAAAATTGTCCTGCTCATTCTGTGCGTGCCTCAAAGTGCTCCCGCTCGTTCAGGAGGCCCTGCATACGTGTCCCAGAATTGTACTACTTATTCTGTGCGTGCCTCAAAGTGCTCCCGCTCGTTCAGGAGGCCCTGCATACATGTCCCAAAATTGTCCTACTCATTCTGTGCGTGCCTCAAAGTGCTCCCGCTCGTTCAGGAGGCCCTGCATACGTGTCCCAAAATTGTCCTACTCATTCTGTGCGTGCCTCAAAGTGTTCCCGCTCGTTCAGGAGGCCCTGCATACGTGTCCCAAAATTGTCCTACTCATTCTGTGCGTGCCTCAAACTGCTCCCGCTCGTTCAGGAGGCGTCAGCACCATTGAATTAAATTAAATATAGAACAGCAGCAGCAGAATAAAATTATAATTAGATAAATTTGGCATCGGCAGAACCGCCTCGACGCGTAGAATCCAACGGTGACTACGTCGACCCCCTCCGACCTACCACGCATGCCCTGGGGGCAAAAATGTCGACCGCAAAAGAGAGTTTCAGTATACTGACATATTGTTAACAAATTCAACACACATCAGAACCATATCAAATTGGGGTTCGTTTGAAGCGGCTCGACGAGAAAATTACAATGGCACCAATGCCGCCGCCCCCAAATTTACCACGAGCGCTATTTTTGCAAAAAAGTGCCTCAAAAATCAACTTTTTATTGGCTCATCCAAACACAGCGTTGTAGGGGTTCGTTTGAACCGTCTCACCGAGAAAATTACAATGGCGCTATCCGCGACCCACAAAAAGGTACCAGGAGCGTTATTTTTGCAAAAAGGTGCCACAAATTTGTAACTTTTGATTGGCTGCTCGGAACATGGCGGAACAACAGAACACGACTCCATCTGCTGTCAACGCACAACCACCCTGTAGAAGAGAATCCAATGGCGCGAGGGGTGAAGTTTTAGAACCTGGCACAAACCAAGGGGTCAGATTTGTGGACCTCATACAAACCGAGGGGTGAGATTTTTGGCCTTTACGTGTGCAAGTAGTCAGATTTTTGACCTGCATACAAGGCAAGGGGAGGATTCTTGACCCTCAACCACAACCCTCGCTCTAATTGTGTCCTGCAATCCCCTTACCCCTGTCCCTCCTGAAGCTCTTGGCGGAGTTTCAGGAGCCGCTGCATACGTACCCCAAAAATGTCTTACCGGGTTTTTCCGCTTAAGCGTCCCCCCCCCCGCATAAGCGCCCCGGGGCGCTTACGAGGTTTTCACTGCCACATAAGCGCCCCGGGGCGCTTACGTGGTGCCAAAGTTTTTCGCTATGATGACAGCAAAATAGCGGGTCTGACAGGTAAATTACGCGAGAAAGCTTGGAATATTACAAAAGTAACACATCTCAGACCGTCAGACGTATGCTAGGCGAGTTTTACTGATCTGTGAAGCCGTAAATTGCTCAAATCGCGCATATATGTGGTTTGGCAGAGGTTGAGGAAGTTGTGAGGTCGCCCGCACAGAGTTACAGGGCCTCATTTTGTAATGAAGTTCAGTGTAACTGCCCGATGTGATGTGATTTGGGGCGGGAAATTGTTGGTTGGACACTTAGAGAACCTTATAAATGCACAGAAAGCCATAAAAGGTCACCAGAACTCTCCTACAGTACTTTGGACCATTTTCCGTTTTAGCGCCCCGGGGCGCTTAGATGGCGCCAACTTTAGGTCGTCTCAGGACCCATTTCAACGTAAGCGCCCGGGGCGCTTAAGCGGAACAAGCTTTGTCTAAAAACTGTGGCACCACGTTGGCATCAGCGTAAACTTGACAGCGTGTGCGCGATAATGTGCACTGGATAGTGAAGTGCCGCTAGACATTCAGTCGACATTCTGGTCTGGTATCGGCGCAATTGGTCTTGGATTTGTTCGTGGTACCGGATCCGCATATGGATAAGAAGATTCGCCGCAGGCACACTTTGCGCTTATAATTGTGGCAACTGATCCATAAATGGATCAGAGAAATTCGCCGCAGGCACACAGTGCAATAAAAGCGTCTAAATGAGACGACGCCCTATTGAAAAGGGTATTAAATGGGACGGCGCCCTGAAAAGGGTATAAAACTTCACATACTACACCCGATACATCCACGCAAAGATATTTTAAAATTAAAGCCGTGTGGAATTGTTGAAATTTGGCGATTTTGGCAAAAACCTTGAAAAACCCCTAAATTCGTTAATTATAAAATCAAGAACTATTTGCTAAATACTTGGCAAACTATGCTCGATACATCCGTGCAAAAAGCTTTGAAATTCAAGCTGTCTGAAACTGTCAAAATTTGGGAATTGCGGCAATATATCCCTAATTTCGTTAATTATAAAATCTCAAACTATTTGATAAATACTTGGCCGACTATGTCCGACACAACGATGCAAAGACATTTTGATATTTACGTTATTTGAAATAGTCGAAATTTGTTAATTTTGAAAAAACCCTAATTTTGAAAATATCCCTAATTTCGTTAATTATAAAATCTCAAACTATTTGATAAATACTTGGCCGACTATGTCCGACACAACGATGCAAAGACATTTTGATATTTACGTTATTTGAAATAGTCGAAATTTGTTAATTTTGAAAAAACCCTTTAAAATATCCCTAATTTCGTTAGGTGTAATCTCCGAAACTTTGCTAAATACTTAGCAGACTATGCTCGATACATCTGTGCAAAGAAGTTTTGAAATTTATGCCGTTTGAAATTGTCAAAATTTGGGAATTTTGACAAAAACCCTTGAAAATATCCCTAATTTCGTCAATTATAATCTTTGAAACTATTTGCTGAATGCTTGGCAGACTATGCTCGATACATCCGTGCAAAGAAGTTTTGTAGTTTAAGCTGTTTGAATTTGTCGAAATGTGGAAATTTTGACAAAAACCTTGAAAATATTCCTAATTTCGTAAATTCCAAAATCCGAAACTATGTCACAAATTCATCGCGTCTTGTGCCCTTTCCACTTCAGCAAAAACTTTGCCGATACGGCTTGTAAATAAAAGTGTCATTTTAGACATTCTCATATTCTAATTGTAAATATCTCGAAAAAGCGAAATTTGCAACAGAAACGGACATCGACACGTTACTCAGCGCATTCGACTCCATTGGGGGCCACTAACCGTCATGTCTACTTTTGTGACACACAAACACAGAAACACGAACAGATAATAGCGTACGCATATCTACTCGCCGCGCCCCCATTCATCATACAGTAGTTGATTTGCCGAATTGCCATTTGCGACTATATTTGTTAATTCTGACTCGTTGCTCACTTCGAGAAACTACAAGCCGCTACGGCAATGTCTTTTAAACTATACCATATCAAAAACAAAATGGCAAAAATACAAAAATGCTCAGCAAAACAGCAAAATAGTCGTCGAGGCTTGAACCTCGGCTGGCTCGCGCGGTTTTTTTCGCCGCGCCTCAGCGCGGCGAGGTGTATATATACGGATGACAATGCCTGTCTGTCTGTCTGTGTGTCCGTCCGTGGCACCGAAGTAAAATATGTGGCATATGTGGTCAAGTAGAGTCGAGGTCGCTGAGTACGGATCCGGTGTCCGTTTGTGTTGCTAATTTCGCATTTTCGAGATATTCGCAATTAAAATTCGAAAATGTCGAAAATCGACTATTTCGTCTAATGCGCTAGCCGCGAAATTTCTTTAGAAATGGAAGGAGCATGAACCGCGGATAATTTGTAACACAAAAGAAATTTTTTGCAAATGTGGAATTTAATAGAAATACGCGATTATTTGTCAAAATTGCGTAAATTGACTAAAATACAACGTGGTTTCTTGAAGAATGTGAATGCAGAAATGGAAAGGTCGTATGCCAATAAGAATTTGTGACATAGTTTTGCAGTTTTTAAAAATTGCAATTTCGAGATATTTTCAATCAAAATATGGAAATGTCGAAAATCGACTTTTTCACCTGATGACATAGCGGCGAAATTTCTTCAGAAATGGAAGGAGCATGGACTGCGGATAATTTGTAATGCAAGAGAAATTTTTTTGCAAGTATGGAATTTAATAGAAATACGTGATTATTTTTCAAAATACCATAAATCAACCAAAATAGAACGTCGTTTTTTCGCCCGCCCTCAGGCGGGCGACACCCTACGAGAGCTCGGCGTGCGTGCGTACGTCCGTGCGTGCGTGCGTAACGCTCTCAGATCTCGGCGTTGCAAAGTCGTAGAGCGGAGATCTTGGGCTCTACGGATAGGTCTCGACTCACTGATCATTCAGCTAAGAGGTTTCGAAATTCAAAAGTTTGAATTGCGCGCGCTACAGTAAGCCGAAGGTCAAAACGCAAAACGGCTCTAGCTCGCTCGTCTTACGTCGTAGAGCGGCAATCGGCACGTCAGGTGAAAGCTCTCGACGTGCTCTTTCATGCGGCTACAAAAGTCTGTTCAATTACGCAAGCACGCATCGCTGAAAACGCCATTCTCGGGATTTTGACGCTAAGATCGCTCCAACTCGCACAACTTGCGTCGTAGAGAGACGATCTCGAGCTTTTTGGATAGCTCCCGACTCACTGATCATTTGTTTTCCGTCGGTCGAAATTCAAAAGTTTGAATTTCGCGAGTTACAGTAACTAGAAGGTGCAAAAGCACAAAACGGCTCTACCTCGCCCGTCTTACGTCGTAGAGTGGCAATCGACACGCCAGGTGAAAGCTCTCGACGTGCTCTTTCATGCGGCTACAAAACTTTGTTCAATTACGCAAACACGCACCGCTGAAACGCCATTCTCGGGATTTTGACGCTAAGATCGCCCTAACTCGCTCAACTTGCGTCGTAGAGAGACGATCTCGAGCTTTTTGGATAGCTCCCGACTCACTGATCATTTGTTCTTCCATTGGTGGAAATTCAAAAGTTTTAATTTCGCGAGTTACAGTAACTAGAAGGTGCAAAAGCACAAAACGGCTCTACCTCGCTCGTCTTACGTCGTAGAGTGGCAATCGACACACCAGGTGAAAGCTCTCGACGTGCTCTTTCATGTGGCTACAAAACTTTGTTCAATTACGCAAACACGCACCGCAGAAAACACCATTCTCGCGATTTTAACACTAAGATTGCTCTTTGCTACATGCAGAAGTGCGACACGGTTTGATTGTGCTCTTTTGTGCTCTGTCAATTGTTTGCCAAAACTTTCACAACTTTTTGTCACTTTTTTAAAAGCGTTGCTTGAAAGAGGGATGTTCTTGCTCTAAAAGCCAAATCGCGGGCGAAATCAATATTGCTATGCAATACCCTCTTGCGAAGCGGGGGCTCATGAAGCGGAGCATGCGGGTGATAAACTCTCGCACTCTCTGCAGAAAGAACGCAACTCTTTGCAATGTCAGTCAGAACACAAACTCAACTTTTTAATACCGGAGCTTGTTTGACGAATTAGAACGCGGAAATGGTTAGGTCTTATGCCAATAAGAATTTATGACATAGGTTTACATTTTTAATAAATTCCAATTTCGAGATATTTAGAATTAAAATTTTAAATGAATGTCAAAATCGAGATTTTCTTCTGATGGCCAGAACAGCTGTTTATTGATGATAATGATGAATGTGCACTCGGAACCAGAAATGCGTACGCTGAACACAGGAATTCGCTCGCACCAAACTTGGATGTGACGTTTTCACACAGGTAGGAAACATCAGATAAACGGCGTCGTATCATGCCGATAACATATAGCGAACGCGGCGATATCACTGAGCTTCAGATCAGCTGTACAGACAACCGTATCGTGGCGATAGCTGCACTTGGCATTAAGGTACACATTCTCAAGACACTTTCTCCAGATGCGGCTAGCGATGCGTAAAGTTCACTATACTGTTCACCAACATTTGACAGACACAAAGTATAGGTTGAACTTTTTACACACACAGCTTGTTTCGCGCGTCGGACGCTCTAGACGCCTACGCCATGCTGCCGCATCGCAGCTTAGCTCAAAACGGCGCTCTTATAGGCTGAATTTGGCGTCTATTTGGCGATTACGGTCTTCATAGCGCGTCTGCTCATTCGCTGCTCATTCGCTATACACGCGAACACCACCGTAACCACCAAATAAAGAAATTTGAGCGAAAATAAAGCCACTTTTTAATTTAAAATAAGCCACTTTTTAATTTAACAATTCCACACGGCTTTAATTTTAAAATATCTTTGCGTGGATGTATCGGTGTAGTATGTGAAGTTTTATACCCTTTTCAATAGGGCGCCGTCCCATTTAATACCCTTTTCAATAGGGCGTCGTCTCATTTAGACGCTTTTATTGCACTGTGTGCCTGCGGCGAATTTCTCTGATCCATTTATGGATCAGTTGCCACAATTATAAGCGCAAAGTGTGCCTGCGGCGAATCTTCTTATCCATATGTGGATCCGGTACCACGAACAAATCCAAGACCAATTGCGCCGATACCAGACCAGAATGTCGACTGAATGTCTAGCGGCACTTCACTATCCAGTGCACATTATCGCGCACACGCTCTCAAGTTTACACTGATGCCAACGTGGTGCCACAGTTTTTAGACAAAGCTTGTTCCGCTTAAGCGCCCCGGGCGCTTACGTTGAAATGGGTCCTGAGACGACCTAAAGTTGGCGCCATCTAAGCGCCCCGGGGCGCTAAAACGGAAAATGCTCCAAAGTACTGTAGGAGAGTTCTGGTGACCTTTTATGGCTTTCTGTGCATCTACATCTACATTACTATGCTAGCTAGGTGTAGTGTCTGTCCGTCCGTCCGTCTGAAACGCTTGCCTCCCTAGCACTTCGCCACGCGACGCTTCAGCATGGGCTTGCCTCGCTAGCACTTCGCCACACGACGCTTCAGCACGCGCGCGCCTAGACGCCAGCGGGACGCCAGCGGCGGCAATCAATCGCTGCACGGCCAGCGCCGCCTGTTGCTGCCTGCCTTCAACGCAGGCATCGCCTGAACAGTACGGCAAGGCACCGTCGCCGCTCAATCAGGCTCGCTCCCCTTAGCTCGCATTGGATCTGGCGGCTCTCTACCATTTGTTTTGCGCGGCGCTTTGTACGGCGCGTTCGCGAGGCAGTCAGCGCCGTTGGCTTGCAACAGGAGAGACTTTCTGCAACAGTACAAATCTTGCAACAGTACAGACGTTGCAACAGGATGGTCGCGCGAGGCGACCAGTGCCATTGGCTCGCAACAGGCCTGATTTTGCAACAGGGCAAATCTTGCAACAGGACAGATTTTGCAACAGGAAAATCTGCCCGCTCTCTATCATTTGTTTTGCGCGGCGCTTCGTACGGCGCGTTCGCGAGGCAGTCAGCGCTGTCGGCGTGCAACAGGACAGACTTTACATTACTATGCTAGCTAGGTGTAGTGTCTGTCCGTCCGTCCGTCTGAAACGCTTGCCTCCCTAGCACTTCGCCACGCGACGCTTCAGCATGGGCTTGCCTCGCTAGCACTTCGCCACACGACGCTTCAGCACGCGCGCGCCTAGACGCCAGCGGGACGCCAGCGGCGGCAATCAATCGCTGCACGGCCAGCGCCGCCTGTTGCTGCCTGCCTTCAACGCAGGCATCGCCTGAACAGTACGGCAAGGCACCGTCGCCGCTCAATCAGGCTCGCTCCCCTTAGCTCGCATTGGATCTGGCGGCTCTCTACCATTTGTTTTGCGCGGCGCTTTGTACGGCGCGTTCGCGAGGCAGTCAGCGCCGTTGGCTTGCAACAGGAGAGACTTTCTGCAACAGTACAAATCTTGCAACAGTACAGACGTTGCAACAGGATGGTCGCGCGAGGCGACCAGTGCCATTGGCTCGCAACAGGCCTGATTTTGCAACAGGGCAAATCTTGCAACAGGACAGATTTTGCAACAGGAAAATCTGCCCGCTCTCTATCATTTGTTTTGCGCGGCGCTTCGTACGGCGCGTTCGCGAGGCAGTCAGCGCTGTCGGCGTGCAACAGGACAGACTTTCTGCAACAGGACAAATGTTGCAACAGTACAGACGTTGCAACAGGACGGTCGCGCGAGGCGACCAGTGCCATTGGCTCGCAACAGGACAGACCTTCTGCAACAGGACAGATTTTGCAACAGGAGCAACAGGACAGATCTTGCAACAGGACAGATTTTGCAACAGGACAGATTTTGCATCAGGACAGATCTTGCAACAGGACAGATCTTGCAACAGGACAGATTTTGCAACTGGACAGATCTTGCAACAGGACAGATCTTGCAACAGGACAGATCTTGCAACAGGACAGATCTTGCAACAGGACAGATCTTGCAACAGGACAATTCTTGCAACAGGACAGATCTTGCAACAGGACAATTCTTGCAACAGGACAGATTTTGCAACAGGGCAAATCTTGCAACAGGACAGATTTTGCAACAGGAAAATCTGCCCGCTCTCTATCATTTGTTTTGCGCGGCGCTTCGTACGGCGCGTTCGCGAGGCAGTCAGCGCTGTCGGCGTGCAACAGGACAGACTTTCTGCAACAGGACAAATGTTGCAACAGTACAGACGTTGCAACAGGACGGTCGCGCGAGGCGACCAGTGCCATTGGCTCGCAACAGGACAGACCTTCTGCAACAGGACAGATTTTGCAACAGGAGCAACAGGACAGACCTTGCAACAGGACAGATTTTGCAACAGGACAGATCTTGCAACAGGACAGATTTTGCAACAGGACAGATTTTGCATCAGGACAGATCTTGCAACAGGACAGATCTTGCAACAGGACAGATCTTGCAACAGGACAGATCTTGCAACAGGACAGATCTTGCAACAGGACAGATCTTGCAACAGGACAGATCTTGCAACAGGGCAGATTTTGCAACAGGACAAATCTTGCAACAGGACAAATCTTGCAACAGGACAGATTTTACA
>JASAMZ010006793.1:0-16784 GCA_030248115.1 Linhomoeus sp. GSCO2_2 | reverse complement strand
CTAGAAGCAGGGTGTCATACTATACCATAATAATTCCAGTATTATAGTATAGTATAGTATAGTATAACCATACTATACTATACTACAATTCATTTTGGCATTCCAGTACTATACTATACTATACTACAATACAAAATTTTTTACGCATACTATACTATACTATACTAGAATTAAACCCATACTGGAATGGTATTGCAGTATAGATTATATCGATTTCCGCTGCAAATTTCGGCTGTGGGCTGATGTATTCTGACCAAATTTGTTCAAGTTATCTGCAAACTTGCATGAAACTGTTGTAAATGGCTTAGATACCGAACCAATGTGCCCCCTAAGTGAGCAACTGAGGACATTGAAGCTGGCATTTGGGCCTGATTTTGAAATTTTTGTGTGGCCTTTGTACTGGAATTCTATTCTAGTACTGTACTACAATTCATGAATTGCTGCCTATACTGTACTATACTATACTACAATTCACAAGGAACATCAATACTATACTATACTAGAATTGAAAATCGGTCTTCCATACTATACTATACTATACTAGAATTAAAATGAGTTCCAGTATGACACCCTGCCTAGAAGAAACGACAATTGACGGACGGTCAGAAACGCGTTGGTCGGCAGCTTTCGAGAATGGAATGGTAGCGAGAGAGAACAGACACAGACACTAAGACATTGGCACGCTCAAAAACGAACAAGACAACGGATCGGCGGACAGTCAGTGAGTAGAACCGGACGAGAAGACAGCGCACTGACAAGCGACGGCAGGCTCAGTCGGTCAGACGACCTCGCTTTTGACCCGCGCTACCTCGGGATTCCAGTCTAGTCTGCCGTCGTCGCCGCCGGACCTTCCCGGCTGCCTGACGGGTCGATAGCCGACCGGCATGCGGGGCTTCGGCAGCGTCGGCGGTGGCACCTTCTTTGGTCGGCCGCCCGCAGGTGGCGACTCCAGGGTGTCCATCTCGGGGTCGTCAACGCTGCCTTGGCGTCCGTAGAGTGCTGAAGCGTCAGAGCAGTTGAAGAAGGTACTCTGACAGACTGCGCAAAGCGCAAGCCACACAAGCTTGCTTGACAGGTACAGGTAGAGCGTCCTTACCGCTGCGGTCGCCATCGGGCCGCCCATCCCGGCCGGAGCCGTTCAGCGGTCTCAGTTCGGTTGAAGGTGCGGGAAACACTGGAACGAAGCGTGCACTGCCACGCTGCATATTGCACTCGATAAACTCGATTTGGCTAGCTACATAAACAATTATTCATGGTGTTTAATTTTGAACAATATATTGTTTGTTGTACATACTTTCTCCTCGTGAGGGCGGAGGAGGCGGCTCGTCGTCGCTCGTTCGCCGACGACGAGTGACGAAAACAAAGGCGGCAGCAGCTCCGACGGCGACGAGTCCGCCCACCACCAGAACGACGACTATGATGAGCCACCACGAAGCTAAACGAGAGCGCATCTGAAGGTGGATTGCTTAGGCTCACTGGACATTGATCTACCATACTCACACGCTCCGGCCGTTTGTTCTGCGTCGCCACCGCCTCTCCTTCTCGATGTAAGTGCTTCGGATAGAGTTCCGTATGCCGACTCTGGAAGACCCGTTGTGTCGGCGACGGATAAGTCGCGCACTCCGCAAGCTTCCGATGAGAGCAGAAGTTGGTCGCGTGGGTACCAGCTGGATTCATGCATGAACAAATCCGTTACGACGACTCCACTGGGATTGTCTTTGACATACTGCCAGGCCAGCTCTGAAATCGGACTTGCGAGCCACACGGCAGCTTCAGTGGGCTACAGTAACACAAAACCAGAAATGCATCCGTGGTCGTTTGCAGCTCCCTTTCCTTTTGCTTTGCTTTGTAAAGCAATCTTGTTGATCTCTGGACGGTGAACGCTGTTCATAACGTCGACAACAGTGCCATCGACCTGCGATATATATGTACAAGTTCAATTGCACGACAACTTCCACATGACAAATTGCAAGATATTTCTACTTGAATGGAAGGATAGTAACTCTCGCCCGATAACTGAACCCAGGTGATCACAAGAAAGTGTCGCCGACGGTGGAAGGTGTCCACTCGAAACCCCTTCACTGAAGATAAACGCAAAATGGCAACACAGTTGTAGAGCTAATGCTCCGAAAAAATAAGTTCCCTCCCTCGAATAAGTGCCCCGGGTCCCTTTTGGAGGCTTCGAAAAAATAAGTGCCCAGGGCACTTATTCGAGGTAATACGATATCTACCACTGCTTCCAGCCCGCATACCTGCGCCGTCGACATCCACACGAACGGCGCTCGCTTGGAGGCAAACCCGGATCGATCTTTTCTCAACTGTGATTATTAGTGGACAAAATTCGGTAGAAGCGTTGTATCGGAATGTCACCCAAATGCGCTTCGTATAGCATGTGCCCGGCTGACACATTGTCTCGGCTTCAAATTCTGTCTTTCTGCCGATCTCGTCGAAGAGTTGGAACGATTTGGATGCCATAGGGCGATCTGTACATGTTGGCGACCGTCAATAATGTGTGTACAGCACGTACATACATATGTAGCTGTACTAGGTATGTAAAAGTGCAAACAAAAGAACCTGCTTGATACCTGACTCAGGAGAACACTTTTCGGGATTGTTGCCGTATTTGAGAACGTCGGCGCAACTGCAAAAGTCCTCGGAGGCGGGAGCAGTGCAGCGTCCAGTATGTTTGCAGACAGAGCAAGAGGTGCACTCCTGTTCTGAGAACGGCTCCTCCAGCAGCGGTGGTTGACTTAGCTGGGCCATATTATCTCGCCAGTTGCCTTGCAAAACCGACAACTTGATAGCGGAATGGCTTTCGCCGGTCTGCCCGGACGACAAGTAAATTGTGTCGGCCAGGCAGCCATTGAAGTTCGAGGCGCGGCTCACGAAGAATTTGCGGAAGGGATCAACAAATTTGTCCTTCGAGTGGCCGGCTGGGACACCCCCAATAAAGGTTCCGTTGGGCGTCTCCTCGTAATGAGCCGGCTCGCCGTATCCGTGGTCTTTGTCTGCAGCAACCGCCGGACGGTCTATTCGCTACCGCAACTCGAGTTGTCGTCGGTCCTACGCAAGCCAAATTCACCTGTTTCTTCACGAAATTCGCATGTGGCGTTGTCGACAAGAAGGAAATGCTTCTTCGTTTCGGAGTCGTAGACAACCGCGACGCTTACCAGCTGCTTCTGCGCACAGCCTGCATTAGTCGACGATGGCCGAGTGAAAGGTGCACATACATACATGGAATGTCTAGGAATCATGTTTTCCTTTAAGGGTACAAAAGTCACCATACCCCGGCAGGGAACGTGGCAGGACGAAACGGTCGTGTTGTACAGCTTCAAGTCCTTCGTCGCAAAATGAGCCACTAAACTCGGGCCGGATTTCTCTTGCGCGTAGTGAACTTCGAGAATATTGAAGACGCCGTCGTCGGTCCTTCGTTCGAAAGCCCAATAGATTCTTCCATTGCTAGTAGCCTCCTGATAAGCACAGGCCGGTGTTTAGCCACCTCGCTGTATTCCATTAGCAACAGCCAGCCAACATACCTTGTTCGGTGCGAATTTAAATCCGACGGAACTTCGCGGCGAAACCGGAGTTTGGAGTTTAAGAAATCCGTACCACTGCCCTTTGAAACTGAGCCCTAAATGAAGGGAAATTAGCGACGCTTGGCAGTATTTGAGCTTGTGTAAAGACTTACTAGCAAAATGTGATTAGCTAGCAAGATAATAATTCTTACCTTTCTCGCCAGATGTCGTTTCGCAGTCCGCATTGAACAACGATTTGAAGGGGCAGCTTGGAGCGAAATTCAGCGTGATGATCTTGCTTTCTGCCCTGCTTAGAGGAAACACAATAAATAATACAGTCACTTAGCAGCTACATACCTGACACACGTCAGCCGATTGATAGCTCACCGACTGTTCGGGTCTATTATAGGGTCTCCGTCGCAGACCAATCTCCCGTCCACGGTAATGTGAGAAATGTATCCTACCACACCACTGAAGAGAGTGACTCGTATAAAGAGAGACGTCACACCAAAAAATTCAAAGGATCGGATTCAAACTTGCCGAAATTCAATTGCTTGCAAGGTGAAGATTTCTGTAGTCGAGAGGCCGTCATCTGGAAACGCCACCTCAACTGTTTCTCTGTGGTCCAACTGGAAACTGAGTCTTGTCCTCTGCGTCGACAACTCCAAGGTCAGTCGGTGCCAGTGGCCGTTGATCAGCTGCGCGTGTCCAATGGAAAACTTCTTCTTGCTATCTTTGGATCCACACTTCAGTTGGAATCCTGAAGAAGCGAGCCTTGCTCAGAAACAGTTCAGCTAATGGGCAGGTTACTGACTTAGGTGGAATTGACCTGGGTACAACCCAGATTTATGTACAAAGGTTCCACACCTTTGTCGATTTGGCACTCGATGGTATGATCGTGACTGCTTGTGCTCAGCGAGAAGAGGGGAGTGTCAGCCCGGTCGATCAGAAACGAGAAGCCAATCTTCCAAGCACTCGTTGCCCACTTGGGCGAGGTCAGTTTGAGAACTCCAGGCTTGAACGTGCACTGCTTGCAGGCGTCTATCGGTAAAGCACCGTTTTGAACACTCCATATAACCAGTGAAGATATGCATGTACATACATTCGTGGACTAACCGGCGCCGTTCGCTGTCGCTTCCGAAAACGTTTGACGACAGGCCAGTTCGGACAAAGAGATGTTGAGAGAACGGTTTGACGAAGACAAACCCGCGGCTTCTATCTCTACTAAGCCAGCCTGTTCGCCAGATAGATGAATAGTTGGCTTGTTTATGTCAAGCTCAAATGCTTCCTTTGACAAGACTGACCGAAAGTAGAAATTCGTATCAGTCGCCCTGCAGTAAATAGTAACATGTTGAGATTTAAAGTGTGATACATATAAACCAATACAAAACGTAATCGAACACCTGTCTGGGGGAAGAAATTTCACCGTCTGTGTGCATTTTGTAGCAACACCAGGCGTTGTCATCAGGTCTTCTAGTTGTTCCCGTGACAACCTGGACAATTGTTTCCAATTGACCACTCGACTCAACCAAGTTGTCCGTATATGTACAAACTACAAATAATGACTTACTGATATCCGATAGAAACGTTCATGCGGCTGAGATCCACCGGCAACAGAGAGCCGCTGCCGGTCTCAAGGGCGTTGTGGACCACTGTAACTACTTCGCCGGAGGCTCTTCCCGGGAAGTCGCAGCTCAGTTGTCGGGTATTGTCTGGGTGCGCAAAGTGAACTCTGTAGACACCACTGGCGATGGACCCATGCATGTAGTGGGCAAGACAGCTGGAGTTCGAGTCAAAGGATCTGTCGCAGACCGAAGCGCCAGTGACACCTGAAACCAGCTTTGTTATATCGATTGAACGTTGCCAAAGAAACGCCTCGGAACTGGCGTACGATGCGTATTCAGCAGAAGAAGCAGCTGAACCGCCGGCCAAAGTTTCCTGTCGATGAAGAAGGCCATGACGCCAAGTACCTCCTGGACCGTGGCGTCTCCGTGTCTAGACACTTTCTCTGAAGTGGGAACGGCGAGAGGAAGTGGCCGCCAAAGGGGCGCGCGTGTGAGCTGTCGCTCCTCCGGCGTCTGCCCTCGACTAATCGAGGAGAAACACTTCTGTCAGAGGTGTGAGGCGCTGAAGCAGAACGCAAACAAGACCAAGGGGAAGGGGCCGCGCCGCGAATCGAGCAGTCCCCTCCTCGACAAAGCACAAAGAGGAGCGCCTTCACGGTCGCAGTATGTGTACGTGCGCAGGTATCTTCCTTCCACGCCGCCGTCGGCCGCGCTATACAACCGGCTTACAACAACAACGCACAGACACGCTGCGGCCGTCATAAAGCATACAGGAAGGCGTACCTTGGAAGGGAGAAAGTGAAGAAAGAACTAGCTGGCCGAACGACGGACGGCCGGCTCGCAGACCAGAAGACGCGAGATGACTACGCGCCACCGTCGCCGTCGCCGGTATTCACCGGCCCGCGGACAGAAGTCGTGTTGTTCTTAGCAGGGCCTGTCTGTGTGTGTGTGGAGCGCCCAGCGGCGCTGTTTGTATGACTTTGTTGCTTCCACCTTTCCTGTCTTTCTGTGTGTACGTTCGGTCGCACACACACGGTGCCACGGAGAGATATGGGGAGTAGCTGAGCAATCAGCGGAGGTACCAACCCAGTGAGACCGGCAAGTCAGCGAAAGTTCTGATGATTCGTCCCAGCGCCACTGAAAGCGCAGTAGTGCAAAGTAGTGCAAGCTGTTCATGCGTCTATCTGAGCAGCGATGCTCAAATGTCATGGAGTTCCATAGTGTTGTCGTCACCACATCACATCGCGTCGATCGGTTACATATTCTACCGTAATTTACTGGACAGCTACTTACCACAAGGAATATTTCAAATTGAGCTATGCCTACGGTATAGCCCTGATTTGAATTCAGCGCTTTGGGATTTCTCGAAAGCTGCATACAATACAGCAATTGACATGGACTTACTACACCAAAATTGATATCATTAAAACGGACAGCAAGCTGCAATTTGAATACCGTCCACATCAGTTCAATTTGCCATCTAGAACACGGTAATAATGGGTGTTGTTTGTACTACATATACGAACTTTGAGTATACTTCACCTATGTACAGTCTAAGGTTCAATGTCGTTTGTCACCGTTCCGACAATGAGTTACATTGCACTTTGTCGTCAATCCGAACCGCACGAGCTGTTCGAGGTCAGGGCATCGACGTGTATCTTCCTTGCGCAAACAAACGGCAGCGGCGATGGGACGAATGAATTTGGCTACCACCTACATCTGCTGGCCGACTTCCAAAACAATCGTTTGAAAACGTTAGCCATCCAAAGGTTGGGCCATCTAGGGAACCACGTTCGTGCACTGGATGTGACTTTACAAAACAAGGGAAACGTGCAGGAGACCCTGCAGCGGAGCACTCCGACCAGAATGGGAGAAAGCAGACCGTCACTCGTTTACCATGTCAAATCAAGGGCGATTTCCGCCCAGAGATTCTCCACAAATTCCGCCGGCGCGCGAGTTTCAGAGTATGCGTGTTTCCTGCACCTACAGGCCCGGCGCGCAGCAGAACTCCACCGAAATCCTGCAGACCACAGGCCGCAATGAGTCTAAGACGCAATTCCCTCTCGATTCGACCGGTAGCGCACCCACATGGGAGCCAAGGTTCGCGATTCCACCGATCGCAGACTCGACTTGCCGCCTTGAGCGAGAAGAATTGACACTTTGAGCGCAAATGCTCACTTTACCACGCCGTCTTTCCGCACTGCATTTCCTTCAATTGTGACGTTTGAATGCGCGCGCAACTCAGTCAGTCAATCAGTCATCTACTGATGAGGTCGCGCTGGCACTTCGTAGCTGAGTCTAGATCTAGCGACCGAAACTCAGCTAACGCTTGTCGTTTGTGAACTTTGTGTGCAAAATATAGAAATTAGGTAGCTAGTGATCGTGATACTTCACGTATTCAATTAAGTTACAACGATAGAAGTTTGAGGAGGGTACGATAGAAGTTGCATTCAAATTTGAATGTCGGCATTAGGAAAGTGGCTGTTTGAAGGCAAAATCGACAAAAATGGAGAAACCAATAGCAAATTCGCGTTCCTCGTCGCGAAATACCCTAGAATCGACATTACAAACGTTCAATTACCTCACTTTCAGTTTCGTCGACGTAGGGCTTCGGTAGCTCGAAAATCGGCAAAAACTCGCGAATCTTGATTCGAAACGCCAAAATAACGCCAGATTCGGCATCAGCGACCTCGAAAGCACCGCAGTCGACTCCAACATTGATTTTGTCCTCGGGGGTGGAAATTCGAATTTTGGACGCGGCCGGGGTACGGTAGCCGAAAAATTTTTTGAGAATCGATTCCGGACCAGTTTTCAACGGGGAATCGCGTGGTGCAGTCCATTTGGCCATAAATCATCGCAATCAGGCGCTAAAACGGCCGAAAGTCAAAAATTGGAATTTTCGACCCCCGACGGAGACCCGTTGGCACAGCAGAACTCAAGATTTCCGCGGCGGATTTTGGCGATTTTGGTCTTAAATGTATCAGAACATGTTAATCTTGCCGATTTGAGATATCTGGCCCGATCCAACAACTCCCTGATTTACTAGGATTTTTGAAAGGCAAATTTTTGTCAAAAAATCGCTTTCACCTACCGTAACCCGAGAACGCGTCCGCCGATTGGCTCGGAATTTTTTTTCCGCAAAAGCGCTCGTAGAGGACTACAACATATCTAAAGGACATCGAAATCGGTCCATGATTCCAAAAAGTAGCCTTGGGGGAACACCTCTCCAGTAAGTAAATTTTCGAATTTTTGAATTTTTCTCGAAATTTTCCCACTACGCGAAAAAAATGAAGGTCCGTCCACACCTACTATCCCTCATGAGCTATCGATTAAAACCAGGCAAGTCGTCCGGGGGACGCAGTATACTCCACAAATTTGAACTCCAACGCACGGTACCTCCTCTGCTGTTGTGGCCTCCTGACAGTCGCAATCGCAAAAGCAATGCTGAATTCGTGATCTACATCCCAAAATACACCAGATTCGACATACAACACCCCTAGTTTCCTATGGAATCCGGGAACTGAAATTCTGCTCTTAGGGTACAGTAGCATACAAATTCGTCATAGGTACGTTCAAACATCATCTATACACTGAACGGATGCCAAATTCGTAATCAGCGCCCCCGAAAACCCCGAAATCGAGTATAATATTGACAAAGCCGACCCGACGCCCAAAATTCAAACCGACGCGGCAGGGATACTGTAGCTATGCAAATTTTTCAAAAATACTTTTCTGGGTCAGAATTAAGCGCAGAACCGTTTGAAGCCACTTTTGGAACGATTCGGCAACGCATTCGAGCGCTATAGACGCCGAAATGCGAAAATCGCTATTTTCGACCCCGGAGTCGAAAAAGTCGCAGTGTAAGAAAGTTTTTTGTGTTTCGCCCGATTTTCTCCGTTCATGGCTCGTTCGATAGAGGACATCTGGGAAGGAGCACCAAGAGTGGTCTCGTCGCTCTAGCTGCTACCTAGCTCGCACAGCAGCCCGTCAAAGTCGACCCGGGGCCAAAATTCGCGAATTTTTCAAATTTGGCGCTAAAATGGGTCCCGCAGCGATCCAATTCTTTTTTTCCGTGTTCGGCCCTATCGAGTACTACAACATATCAAAAGATAGTATATACCATTATATGCAACTTTTTCGAGTTCTACCTTGTTTAACCCATTTTCCAGTACTTTGAAAATTTAAATTTTTGAATTTCCCGCCAACGGGGTCCCGCAGCGTGACCCCGTTTGGTGTGCACCCTGCCCACTTACTAGGCCTATACAACGCAAAAGACCGTTTGGAAATCGGCCGCTTCACGCGCGAACGCCGTTGACTGTAATTTTCTGCGTTTCGCGCACAATCGCTATATACTCCACACTTTTTTGTGGAGTATAAAAAACCCCGTCCAAATCGGATGAACCACGCGCGAGAAATCTTGGGGCAAAAATTTTGATTGGGAGCAGCTCCACTATAGCACTCCGCCCCTTTTGGGGTCGGAGTGCTAAAAACATCCCTTCTCACCAGTTGTCTTCGAAGCACGCCCAAATGGATGGTAGCTGTGACGGAACGAGTGGATTACAGATCGGTCTGGATCGTGCGTTCACGCGATTGAATCACAGCTTGTTCTTCTCAGCCGCAGGTAGAGCTTTCGAGATCGGTGGACGGCTGCGCCAGGCCTTTGTCGTCTTTCTCGTCGTCGGCAACGGCTTTGCGGATGTGCGCGCTGCTGTTGGCGTAGTAGTTTCCGAGAAGGCGGACGAATTCGTGCATGAGCCGGCAGTGACGGCGCAACCACTTGTGTCGCTGTTCGGTGGCCAGCAGCGGTCGGGCATGCTTGACTCTATCGGCCAGGCGACGGAGCCGGTGGCGCCACTGAGAACTGCCGCTCTTCGCCTTCCTCAGGTCGGCCTTGACGCGTCGCAACTCGGTCATCTTCTCGTCGAGTCGAGGGTAGACGTGGCGCTGGAATCGGAGCAGTCGGCCGACGACCTTCTTCTCGACTCGTCGCCTCAGTCGAATCCTCTCGCGGGCCACCTGCATGGACCACTTGGCGGCGGCCGTCAGTGTCCTGCGCAGGTCGCTGTCCTCGGTGCTGGCCGTGCTGGCGTAGCGCAGCAGCTGATCGGCCATGATGCCGTAGTCGTCCTCTCTCGCCTCCGCCGCCCGGCTCTCGTCGCCATCGTCGTCGGACGAGAAGCTGCCGCCGGAGCTGCCAGCCTCGGCCGAGTTGGAGTCTGCTGAGTCGCTGTCGTTGGCGTGGTGATGGCCGGCGAGGGATTTGTAGCGGTCGCCTCTTGTCGCCATGATCTGTCGAATGAGATCCACTTGGTCGGGAACGCTCTTGGCGATGGCCGACATCATCAGCAGCGACTGCTCGAACTCTTCCAGCTCGCGAAACAGCCGGTACTCTTCGTCCTTCTCCTTGCTGGCCATTGAGTAGGTCTTCTTCTAGTGTCTTCTTTCTCTTCTTCTACGCTATAGTTGTGGTACTCTAACTTTTATTGCTCAAAATAGAAGACAGATTTACTCAATTTCTTCAAACCAAACGCTCCTTATGTGGTCTAGCCAGACGTTTGAAAGTTGTGCATTCCATAAATTTCGTTTGGTTACACGTTACGAAGTGGCGCTTCGATGCAGAACCGTTGGTTTTCAATTCTGCTTGTTACAGTATACGTTACGTCTAATATTACACTTTCCCTACGACAGCGAAGATCCGTGTGAGACTAACATGATTCAACAACTCGAGATACCGTATCGTTCTTATAAGCGGTATGGAATACACAACTTGAAGACACTGACAATCGCGGCATATACGGTGGATGTATGGTTGGTTTCCGCGAATAGTTTACGTTGTCTGTTGTCAAGTCCCGTCACTAGGGAGTTTCGAAATCCTCGGTTATATGTAAGGAGAGGACTGATTCAGCCCAGTTATCAGGGTTGCACCTTGAACCAGTCGAAGGAAACTACTTGTTGTCATTGTTAGAACGTGTCGAAACTTTCTGTGGTGCGTCCAGAAGTGACTGAATCGCTTGCTATCGTCGTCATGATGGAAGTTGAGTCGCTTCACGTCGTCTCGGAGGTGCAGTGCCGTTTCGCCACAACCGAAATCGTCAGTCGCATTCGAAATGGCGACTCGGCGAAGGCGCAGGAGGCCGACTTCGTGGTTCATCTTCCAGACAGCGCCTTTATCGTCTACTTTGAAATGTGCGCTTGCTAGTGTTTCTAGTCCATTCTTGGCTTCTTCACAGTCGAATGTGTCGTTGCGCGCCGATTGTTGACCCGACCCGTTTTGGTCTTGTAGGGAAGTGGACGGCAAGTTGACCGTTGGAGAAGTGAAGGAGAAGGAGAAGGCCAAGGTTGAATACGACGAGGCCAAGCAACGAGGCGTTTCCGCCGGCCACGTCGCTCAAAAGTAAGCATATTGAATAAGTTGAGATTGTCGCATGTATTGCCTTCGTCTGTAGAGTAACCCGGCACATCGATTGCGAGTTGCTTACCATTGGAGGGCGCGTGAAACCAATGCGTTCGGCATTTCCACCAACGTCTCCGCCGGCGGAGTGGCGCGCTTCAAACTGGTGTATCAGCAGCTGCTGCAGCGGGTCAGGGGCGTCTACAAGCACTACATCAACATTCAGCCTAAGCAGGTTGGTCAGGACTCGAAAGGTCACTGTTCGTTGTTTCCATTGTCAAATGCGTGCATTGTACCGTACAGTGCCAAATAGTATACCGGGAATCCTATTTGGCACTGTACGGTACATACATTGGTGTTTGTAGGTGGTGAAGGACCTCCAAGTGGACGTGTTCCTTTCCGAAGTGGCGCCCATCTCGGTTCTTCGCGTGCCGAAGTTCGCTCCGAAGCTGAGCAACCGATCGAATCGCGAGCTGCTTTACTACGAAGGTGTGCCAGCGTTGAATGTTTTCGCCCGGTCCGTTGCCGTTTATGGTACATAGCTGCGCAGTTTCACCCTACAGCTCGGTTTCAGAGCAGCCAGGCGTGGAAGTGCGCCGAATGGACGGCGAAGGCGTGCCTCGGAGTCGGGCGCACGTCAGCTGGCGGCCGACGGCCGAAGAGCAGCGGGCGCTGTCCGAAGGCGCAGGACTGTTGGAAGGACAGCTGGTCGTCCTCTACGACGTCGAGCGAACTGAAGACGCCAGCGGACAAGTGCAGGTAGGCTACAGACAGACGGAAAAGTTGTTCGCTTTTTTGCGAGTACTTCAATTGAATCCTCAGGTTGTGGACGGCTACTTCATCCACTTCGTGGCGCCGCCGGACGTGGCCGTCGGAAGGAAGAGTCTGGTCTTCGCCCTCGACATCAGCGGCTCGATGGCGGGACGCAAGCTCGATCAAGTCAAGGTGAAGAGTGAAACGTGTACGGTATGCTACCGTTTCCTGATCATATAGCTACCGTAATCTTCCTTCGCGCTTAGGACGCCATGCACAAGATCTTGAGCCAGCTGGACGAGGACGATCACTTCAACGTCCTCTGCTTCGACACTTCATTGGAGCAGTGGCAGAAGGGCGAGCGAGGTCGACGTCTGCTTCTCGCCACCGAAGAGAATGTGGAACAGGCGCTGGCCTTCGTCGACCAGCAGCGCGCCAGAGGAGGTTAGTTTCATACTCAACATCCCACGTCATAGGTATGTAATTGGCAGTAATTCGCCTGTACTCTGAAGGTACGGACATCCACCTGGCGCTGTCCAAGGGCGCCGAGTGGCTGGTAGAGAGCGAGTGGAAGGAGGAGCCTCTGGCCAACCTGCTGGTGCTTCTCACCGACGGCGAGCACAACAGCGGCCGAGTCAAGCGCAACGACATCAGCGCCAGCGTCGTCGCTCAGCTGGCGAAGGCGCCCAATAAGCGTCGAGTCAACGTGTGCGGACTGGCCTTCGGCAGCGAGGCGGACTTCGCGCTTCTGAAGGAGACGGCGTCGGCGACGGGCGGAGTGGCGCGCCTCATCTACGCCGACAGCGACGCCTCCCTCCAGCTGGAAGACTTCTACGCCGAGATCTCAGCCCCAGTCTTGGCCAACTTAAAGATCAAGTGACAGACTACTGATTCACATGACTTAGCTGTGTGGTATAGTGCACACACTCCGCTATTGCTTTCTCAGATACGAGAACTCTAAGCTGGAGCCGGACTCTTTGGTTCGCAGCGCCCAGGAGAGAAGCGACTGTCTGTTCGAAGGCAGCGAGTTGGTGATCGCCGGCAAGTTGGCTGCGCTCGATCTCGATTTGGGCGACGTCGACGTCTCCGGGCGCGGAAGACTCGGAGACGTCCGCATCAACAGCCGGAGACTGCCTGCGCCCGCCGTCATCGGACCCCCAATCGACATTCTGCCCCCGCCGCCAGCGAAGTCGGACGACAAGAGGTCGTCGACAGCTGTCTGATCATTTCCAATTTGTGCTTCATGCATGCTGTATGTGAATTTGTTGCTTAAGCGGCCTCTCCAAGACGGTGGGAGGTTTCGTCGAGAGGACCTGGGCTTTTCTCACCGTCAAACGTCTGTTGGAGAGCGCCGACGTCGAGAGCGATGGAGCGGCGAAGAAGCAGCTGCGGCAGAAGGCGCTCGACTTGGCGCTGAAGGTGCGCTTTCTTTGCTATGCTTAGTCGCTAGCTAGAAAGAAATGCTCGTCTGTCCAATACTGAGATTTGTCTTCATTCAGTACTGCTTCGTGACGGAGCTGACGTCGATGGTGGCCGTTCTGGAGGAGGGCAAACAGAAAACGGTGCTCCGACCCGTCGCCGACGTGCCGCCCTTCATGGAGTTTGAAGAAGACTTATACGCACATGCCGGAGTGATGAGTGCTGCATCAATGATGTACTGCTCCCCTTCTCTGAGCCTCGGCCGGCTCGGCGGCGGCGGTGTCAAGATGTCAAAACGAAGGGGCAAGGAAGATGATAGCTAGAAAGTGGCGTGGCCTTAGCGAATCTACGGATTTGTCATTTAGCCCGCGCTGGAGGCGATTCCATGATGGTTGGAGGCGGCGCCAGTAGCGCTTCTGGCATGCCGATGTCGTTCCTTGCGAAGAAGGCCGGTCCTGCGCGTTTCTCTCAACTGGCTGAAAGACGTGCGGTGCGTAGGTGGAGTGCACATCGTACAGTAAGAGGTCGGGGCGCTCGAGTTACATGTATGTATCTACGTAGTTACGTTTAGGCTCCTGCTCCTCCTCCGGCACAATATGTGACGATGGGGGCGAGACAGTCGTCGTCGGACATGGACGAAGAAGAAGACGAAGCACTCATGGATTGTGCGAGCTTCGTGGAGGTGGACGACGAGAAAGTGTGCCAGATGAAAGAGCGCAGCAGGAGTCGCAGTCCGGGAAAGAAGGCGAAGAAGGAGGAGGAGAGGAAGAGGGACAAGGCTCGAAAAGAGAAGCCGTTCGAGCGCTTCAGCGGAAAGTCCGCCGAACAGGTGTGCGCACTCTTATGTGGTGCGGGCGATTGGGCTTCGAGAAATCGTGAAATTGGCATCTTGCCGTCCTCTTCAGATCCTGGCTGACTGCAAGGCGCAGCTGGTGGGCGATCGGAGCGCGGGAGACCTGGCGGAACTTCTGTGCGGCGATGGCGGCGAAGCGCTGTCGTCGTCGGCCGATCGAAGACGCGCCTGGGCAGCAGCGTTGTCGTCGCTGGTGCAGAGTCGAGGGGTGGTCCAGAAGCTGGCCAGTCCAACGGCGACGCTGGCCGTCTTGGCCAAGTTGGGCAGGAAGGGAAAGAGCATCGGTACGTCATATATTGTTGTTGTTGTTGTTGTTGTAGCGACACAGTTTTGTGTAACATCTTGGTGTGTCTCTGTATTCCAGAGGAGTACGACCTGCTGATTCTGTTGGCGTCCCTGGTGCCGCTGGTCGATTCGACGCCGAGTGTCGACCCTCTGAAGATCGTCGAGTCCATCTACTGCAAGAGCGCCGCCTCGGTGGGCGGTCAACGCGGCTCCACTTCCATCGATGATATACCACAAATCGTTGTGGTTTTGCAGGCTAAAGGGGCCAAAACCACTCTTGTGGTGGTGAAGAAGGGCGAGGGCCAGTTCTCGGTCCAGACGCGAGAGGAAGCCGAGTCGCTGGCCGAGACCAAAGGCCTTCTGCGCGCCGTCGCTTTGCTGTCGTTAATGGGTGTGACATCGACAGAGGAGGGCGCCTGCTGGAGCGATGAGGCGAAGGCCTTCTTCCGCCTGCTCGGCTGCAAGTCGCCTCTGGGCGACGAGATCGCCTCCCTCCTCGCCCTGTGATCTAATCGAATCGGTGATTTGCGGAGATGTGATGAGTAGGAATGTACACGTAAGAGGTAAGAGCTTGCGACTTGCCACTTCTGCTGTCATTGCTTGTAGTTTCGCACCCTTTGTATCACGCTGCTACTCTGTCCCAGAAGCCATGACATACCGTAATCCAGAAAGGTCCCATTCCGTCAGCGATGTGTTCAGCGGTCAGTGAACCGCCACAATCCACACTAACTAATCTCCAGCTGCCTGCGAACGTAATCTTCTTACGCGGGGTTTTAGTGCAGCGGTTGCCGACATATGTATGTACGTCTCTTCGACTCTGTAATTTGGGGATGAGTGGGCAAGTGTATGGTTCGCGTCGTTGTCGGTGCACAATCTTGGCTTGCGGCTTCGTTCA
Organism: Linhomoeus sp. GSCO2_2; assembly: GCA_030248115.1. Taxonomy (NCBI): domain Eukaryota; kingdom Metazoa; phylum Nematoda; class Chromadorea; order Monhysterida; family Linhomoeidae; genus Linhomoeus; species Linhomoeus sp. GSCO2_2. Next base: position 1,108 of record JASAMZ010006793.1, on the reverse strand, counting down.
GAGGCAAGGGAGTTGGCTTATTCGGATCTCCTTAGAAGGAATGACACAACGCGACCATAGCATGTATGTACGTGGGCGCACACAATCAACGAAACAAAAGCTAGCGCGAAGGCGGCGCTCCTTCGAACAATCGGAGGCGCACACGAATATCGTTCATCATCGCACAATATGTAGATCTGTTCATCGTACTCGCCTTGAATGAATACTCGACAAAATCAACAATTAGTTACCAGGTACATGCGACGGCGACAGACTGGGTATTACTGTACAACGCCAAACGAGGAGATTGCATAACTTGACAACGGTATGGACAACGTACGCATGGGTAGATAGTACTCGGCTTTCGGCCAAACAAAATCTCACGGCCGGATTACGCGCGACTATAGCCCAATTTCCACAGATAGATTGGGGGCGACCGTACATGAGATTGCTTCGCAGCGCCAAAATATATCGGCTAACAAATAGAACAGTAGCCGATAACAGTAACGGATCCGCGATAAGCGAATGGGAAGAGAGCCCGTCGTCGTACTCAATCTGCGCTGTGACGACGGAAGGAAGTAAGGAAGGGTTGTGGACCTGGCAGTCGTGTTGCTATCGCTAGTCCCAGAGAGGGAGACGACGACGACGACAGCACCTGGGAGATGGGCAGTCGGTCGGTCGATCATTCATTCGGCGCGAGCAAGCAAACGCGGCCGCCTATGTATCTACCAGCTAGGTGCATGTACATGCACTACGCGAGGACGCAGCAGCCACCGCGCGCACGTACGTACGTACAACAACACAAGATCAATAGGAGAGGATCGATAAAGTGCGTCAGGCGACGTTGAACTCCTTCTGCATGGCCTGCAGGTCGCTGATCATCGTGTTCAGATTCTCCACCTGCGTGTTCAGCTCCTCCGTACTGAAGGACGTCTGCAACGACAGAGAGGAATGACAACCTTCTACAAGTAGATTTGAGAGAGCCTTCTGCGCAGGGTGATGAATTCATTATTGTTTGTGGATGGCGTGCTCTGCGCGATAAACTTTGCTTGCACAGCAAAGTTTATCGCGCAGAGCACGCCATCCACAAACACTAATGACTTCTACAAGTACTATGTAGACACAATCT
>JASAMZ010006792.1:0-81795 GCA_030248115.1 Linhomoeus sp. GSCO2_2 | reverse complement strand
ATTCTAAGAAATAAAATGCTGACTGTTGGAGGAGGCAGAGCTGGCAGTCACTAAAGTATGACCATCTTTGAAAAAGATGAGCATCATCAGCAGATGGAATCATGAACAAGCTTTTCGTATACTCATTGTGTCTGCCAACTTTTGGCGAACAGTGTAGTGAACTTAATGCACATCAATCTCCATATCTGTAGAATGCCATAGGTATTAGAGTGATGAAATGCCATTCATTTGAAGTTTTCTACATCATTGGAAGCATCACATCTAACTGAAAAACTTGCCAAATGATTGGTGTTGTCATTCTTCATTGGGATTCCATTTCATGTGCTACTTTTGTAGTTCTACATTCACACTGGCCACCATGCTTCTGAAGTAATTTTGCACTAATATACACAGTGTTCCATATATATTTATAGACAAAAATTTCTTTGAACATACATTTATATACATTCTTTAGCTTCTTTAGCTGGGTAGTCAGTTCGATGTGAAAGGGTGTAAGTGGAAGTTCCGCTTACCCCATTGTCTGGGAGCTGGCTCCTTTCAGCTGTGTGTGTCGGTACATATTTCACTTGCGCTTCCAAAATCCCTAGTAATTCTTAGTGTATTCTGTGATATGTACCTTGTTAGTGTATTTTCACTCTGTTCATTGACTAGAAATGTGGTATTGTTTGCCTATTCAGTATACTCTCTCTAACTAGAAACTTGTTTTGCTACACTTCACAGCTTCACACCATTCTCAGCTTTATCTCGGCACCCATCAAGCTCTTCATTGCGCATCATCACAGTTGGAGGTTTCAAGCAGCAGCATTATGAAAAACTGATTATGAGTTCATCCCTCATTTCGCATCTTCACACCTTTCTCGCTGTCTGCCACATCCCGTGTTCATATGTTTTGACTGACAGAAATCCTAGTGTCTGCACCTGCAGACTATTGAGTCAACAATCTGAGTCATTCCTAATTACTGTTAGAATCTGTTAATTACCAAGTGGAACATTGCGATCATGCCTTTCGGTCGATTCATCATCAAGTTCACTCTGGTCAGCTTGCTGCTGAAGTTCACCTACATATCTTTGTGCTGACATACCTTACAGATACCTACATATCTTTGCGCCACATATATACACTCATAACACTGCTGTTGATGGATAGGCAATTCAGTGTCCTCTGCCTGCCACTGATCGACGTCAAGCACCTGGAGGAGGCCATCAATGAGTTTCTGGAGAGTGTCAATGGCGCATCGACTTCACAGAGGCAGTTTTCAAGCTGACCCAAATGACAAGGTGAGACATTTATTACTTAACAACTTCTCAATTTCTTAATTCATTTCGGAGTCTTGTTGTGCTTCTTTCACCTACATGCCCATCTGAGTCACATTGTCTCTCCGATCTCAGCTACATTTCGGTGCCCATCAAGCTGTATCTCAAGCTCCACCAGGAGCCTATGTCTGCTGAGCCAGTGTGGAATGCATCCCCAACAGTGGTTCAGCAAGTCTCCCTCCTGTCCCACTGCTTTCGTCATCTGGCGCCCTCCTGTTTACTGGATGCAGTGCCCTGTGAAGCAGTATCACCTGAAATAAAGAGTCCAATACTAGATGACAATTCGCAATGTTCTGTGCTATGATAGAGCTCGCTCTCTCATATCTATGGCCTGTGTACCGATTCCTATCACTTCTGGAAGATTTCCCATTATAACCTGAGAATGTGCCTTTGCTCTGGAATGATGCGCTACAGAAATTCACAGGCGACAAAAGTTTGGTACTCCGAACCATCGATGTTCATCTTTCTGACCCCCCCAGAAAGAAGACCATATTTGCAATGGGCATCTTTTTTTTGAAATGGAAAATGACCATACGAAATTTTTGAAACCAAAGATGAACATCGAAATCGAAAGATGCGGCATCTTATTTTTCTGTGCATCGGAAGGCTATGATTAAGATCTCGCCATCTCCTGTGCCTGTAAATACACAATAGATGCTTGGGTTTAGCCCGTAGACAATTGGCTTTAGCCCATAGGACATTTCAGATAAATCTCAAGCCATTCGAACCTGTGCCCCTGTCAGTGCCAACGTTTAGGATCGCGTCAGCTCGTGTGCCTGCAAATACACAGTAGACTCTTGTGTTTAGCCCATAGACATTTGTGTTTAGCCAATAGGGCATTTCAGACAGATCTCAAGACATTTGACACTGAGCCCCTGCCAGTGGCTACATTTACACTTGCACCAGCTCCTGTGCATGTAAACACACACAATAGATACTTGGGTTTAGCCCGTAGACATTTGGGTTTAGTCCGTAGGAGATTTCAGATAGATCTAATGACATTTGAAATAGATCCAGAATAGTTTGATGTTGTGCCCCTGCCAGAGCATGGAGTGCCTGCGAATACACTTTGGAGTCTCACAACGACAACTCTTTAGTGAGTGGTGACACTGTAAATGTTCCGCACTACGATTTGAAGTTGACGTTTCACGTGTTGGCGTACAGTTCGCGCGTCATTGCCGCTGTGGCCGCCATTTGAATCAGCATGGTTTAGCAGAATTGTGCACCTCACAGTCGAAATTGTCGAAATTTCATGGAATTTAGACTTTGGTCAAAGTTCTAAATGCAAAGATGCAAAACTACGTGTTCTGACGGTCAGTTTAAGCCATAGATCGTCGCGATCCGTCAACTGTAGCGAGCACTAGAGCGCTGACAGACAAACAAACAAACAAACAAACAAACACACGGACAGACTCTTGCCGCTTAGTAATATGGACTAGAGCCTTTAGCCCGTAGGAGAATCTTCATGGGCATTAGCATATGGGTAATCTGCAGAGCATGAAGGAGATAACGCAATCATCGAATTCAGTCACTGCAGGACACTGCAGTTAGATCTCAGGTCATTAGACCCTGTGCCATTGTCAGTGCCTATGTTTAGGATATCGCCAGCTCCCGTGCCTGTAAATACACAATAGATGCTTGGGTTTAGCCTGTAGTCACTTGGGTTTTGCCCGTAGAACACTTCAGATAGATCTAAAGACAGTTGACATTGTGCCCCTGCCAGTGCCTACATTTAGGCGCGTGACAGCTCCCGTGCCTGTAAGTACACAATAGATGCTTGGGTTTAACCCATAGACATTTGGAGATTTCACATAGATCTAAAGACATTTGACACTGTGCCCCTGCCAGTGCCAGCATTTATGCTCGCACCAGCTCCCGTGCCTGTAAATACACAATAGACGCTTAGGTTTAGCCCATGGACATTTCGGTTTAGCCCGTAGGAGATTTCAGATAGATCAAAAGACATTTGACACTGTGCCACTGCCAGTGCCTGCATTTATGCTCGCACCAGCTCCCATCCCTGTAAATACACAATAGATAGTTGGGTTTAGCCCGTAGACATTTGGGTTTAGCCCGTAGAAGATTTCAGAGAGATCTAAAGACATTTGACATAGATCAATAGCTGTTTGATGCTGTGCCCCTGCCAGTGCATACAGTGCCTACGAATACACTTTGGAGTCTTACAACGACAACTCTGTCATGAATGGTAACACTGTAAAGCACTTATGTCGCAAAATCAAACGTCAATTACACCGTGTGGTGCCTTCTGTGGTCAGAATGTACTGGTGCAGTCGATATTTTCGAAATAATTTGGAATTTAGTTATCGGCCAAAGTTCTAAAAGCAAAGATGCAAAACTACATGTTCTGACGGTCAGTTTAAGCTATAGATCATCGCGAACCGACAACTGTGTCTAGAGTTATGCTGCTGACAGACAAACACACAAACAGACGGACAGACTTAGGCGCCTTAGTATATAGGACTAGAGCCTTTAGCCCATAGGAGAATCTCTATGGTCAATAGCCCATGGGTAATCTGTAGAGCATGAATAACTCATTCATCGAATTCAATGCACCGCAGGACATTCGAGTAGATCTCAAGTCATTTGACACTGTGTCTGTGCCAGGGCCCACACTTAGGATCACACCAGCTCTTGTGCCTGTGAATACACAATAGACACTTGGGTTTAGCCCATCGACAATTGAGTTTAGCCCATAAGACATTTCAGATAGATCTCGAGTCAGTCAACCCTGTGCCCCTGCCAGTGCCTACATTTAGGATTGCATCACCTCTCGTGCCTGTAAATACACAATAGGCATTTGGGTTTAGCCCATAGACAATTTGGTTTAGCCCATAGGACATTCCAGATAGATCTCAAGCCATTTGACACTGCACCCCTGCCTGTACCTACATTTAGGCTCGCACCAGCTCCCGTGCCTGTAAATACACAGTAGACGCTTGGGTTTAGCCCGTAGACATTTGGGTTTAGCCCGTAGAAGATTCCAGGTAGATCTAAAGTCGTTTGACATAGATTCAATATAGTTTGATGCTGTGCCCCTGCCGGTGCAACCAGTGCCTGCGAATACACTTTGGAGTCTTGCAACGAAAACTCTGTCACGAATGGTGACACTGTAAAGTGCTTTTGGCGCAAATTCAAACGTCAGTCCCAGCGTTTGGTGCATTCTATGCTCAGAATGTACTGGCGCAGTCGATATTTGCGAAATATTGTGGAATTTAGTCATCGGCCAAAGTTCTAAATGCAAAGATGCAAAACTACATGTTCTGACGGTCAGTTTAAGCTATAGATCATCGCGATCCGTCAACTGTAGCGAGCGCTAGAGCGTTGACAGATCCACAAACAAACAGACACAGTTTTGCCGCTTAGTATATTGGACTAGAGCGTTGACAGATCCACAAACAAACGGACACAGTTTTGCCGCTTAGTATATTGGACTAGAGCCTTTAGCCCGTAGGAGAATCTCTATGGTCAATAGCATATGGGTAATCTGCAGAGCATTAAGGAGCTAACACAATCATCGATTTCAGTGCACTGCAGGACAGTACAGTTAGATCTCAAGTCGTTAGACCCTGTGCCATTGTCAGTGCCTATGATTAAGATCTCTCCATCTCCTGTGCCTGAAAATACACAATAGATGCTTGGGTTTAGCCCGTAGACAATTGGCTTTAGCCCATAGGACATTTCAGATAGATCTCAAGCCATTCGAACCTGTGCCCCTGTCAGTGCCAACGTTTAGGATCGCGCCAGCTCGTGTGCCTGCAAATACACAGTAGACTCTTGTGTTTAGCCCATAGACATTTGTGTTTAGCCAATAGGGCATTTCAGACAGATCTCAAGACATTTGACACTGAGCCCCTGCCAGTGGCTACATTTACACTCGCACCAGCTCCTGTGCATGTAAACACACAATAGATACTTGGGTTTAGCCCGTAGACATTTGGGTTTAGTCCGTAGGAGATTTCAGATAGATCTAATGACATTTGAAATAGATCCAGAATAGTTTGATGTTGTGCCCCTGCCAGAGCATGGAGTGCCTGCGAATACACTTTGGAGTCTCACAACGACAACTCTTTAGTGAGTGGTGACACTGTAAATGTCCCGCACTACGATTTGCAGTTGATGTCTCGCGTGTTGGCGTACAGTTCGTGCGTCATTGCCGCTGTGGCCGCCATTTGAATCAGCATGGTTTAGCAGAATTGTGCACCTCACAGTCGAAATTGTTGAAATTTCATGGAATTTAGACTTTGGTCAAAGTTCTAAATGCAAAGATGCAAAACTACGTGTTCTGACGGTCAGTTTAAGCCATAGATCATCGCGATCCGTCAACTGTAGCGAGCGCTAGAGCGCTGACAGACAAACAAACAAACAAACAAACAAACACACGGACAGACTCTTGCCGCTTAGTAATATGGACTAGAGCCTTTAGCCCGTAGGAGAATCTCTAAGGTCAATAGCCCATGGGAAATCAGCCTGTAGGACATTTGAGATAGCCCTCAAGTCATTTGACAATGTGCCCCTGCCAGTGCCTACATTTACTACTGCACCAGCTCCCATGCCTGTAAATACACAATAGACATTTGGCTTTAGCCCATAGACAATTGGGTTTAGCCCATAAGACAGTTCAGAAAGATCTCAAGTCATTCGACCCCACGCCCCTGCCACTGCCTACGTTTAGGCTCGCACCAGCTCCAGTGCCTGTAAATACGCAGTAGATGCTTGGCTTTAGCCAATAAACATTTGGGTTTAGTCTATAGGACATTTCAGATAGATCTCAAGTCATTCAACCCTATGCCCCTGCCAGTGCCAACGTTTAGGCTCACACCAGCTCCCGTGCCTGTAAATACACAATAGATACTTGGGTTTAGCCTGTAGACAGTTGGGTTTAGCCCGCAAGACATTTCAGATAGATCTAAAGTCGTTTGACGTAGATCCAGAATAGTTTGATGCTGTGTCCCTGCCAGTGCATGCAGTGCCTGCGAATACACTTTGGAGTCTCACAGCGACAACTCCATAGTGAATGGTGACACTCTAAAGTGCCATTGGCGCGAAATCAAACGTCAGTCACGCGAAATCAAACGTCAATCACTTCGTGTGGTGCTTTTTGTGCTCAGAATGTACTGGCGCAGTCGATATTTGCGAAATATTTTGGAATTTAGAGATCGACGTAAGTCAACAAACCTTCATGCACAACTACAGGCCAGGACGGTCAGTTTAAGCCATAGATCATCGCGATCCGTCAACTGTGGCTAGAGTTATGGCGTCCACAGACAAACAAACAAACACACGGACAAACTCTTGCCGCTTAGTAATAAGGACTAGAGCCTTTAGCCCGTAGGAGAATCTCTATCGTCAATAGCGTATGGGTAATCTGTAGAGCATGAAGGAGACAACGCAATCATCGACTTCAGTGCACTGCAGGGTAGTACAGTTAGATCTCAAGTCGTTAGACCCTGTGCCATTGTCAGTGCCTATGTTTAGGATCTCACCAGCTCTTGTGCCTGTAAATACACAATAGATGCTTGGGTTTAGCCCATAGACAATTGGGTTTAGCCCATAGGTCATTTCAGATAGATCTCAAGCCATGCGACCCTGTGCCTCTGCCAGTGCCTGCGTTTAGGATTGTGCCAGCTCATGTGCCTGCACATACACAGTAGACTCTTGGGTTTAGCCCATAGACATTTGGGTTTAGCCAATAGGGCATTTCAGACAGATCTCAAGCCATTTGACACTGTGCCCCTGCCAGTGCCTACATTTAAGCTCGCACCAGCTCCCGTGCCTGTAAATACACAATAGATACTTGGGTTTAGCCTGTAGACATTTGGGGTTAGCCCGTAGGAGATTTCAGATAGATCTAAAGACATTTGACAGAGATCCAAAGCAGTTTGATGCTGTGACCCTGCCAGTGCATGCACTGCCTGTGAATACACTTTGGAGTCTCACAACGATAACTCTGTCATGAGTGGTGACACTGTATAGCACTTTTGGCGTGAAATCAAACGTCAGTCAGACGAAATCAAATGTCATTCGATGCTGTGTCCCTGCCAGCGCATGCAGTGCCTGCGAATACACTTTGGAGTCTCACAGCGACAACTCCATAGTGAATGGTGACAGTCTAAAGTGCTTTTGGCGCAAAATCAAACGTCAGTCACGCGAAATCAAGTGCATGCAGTGCCTGCGAATACACTTTGGAGTCTCACAGCGACACCTCTGTCATGAATGGTTACACTGTAAAGTGCTTTTGACGCGAAATTAAATGTCAATCGCAGTGTGCGGAGCCTTCTGTGCTCATAATGTACTGGCGCAGCCGATATTTGCGAAATATTGTGGAATTTAGTCATCTGTCAAAGTTCTAAAATAGGAGGTGCAAAGCTGCAGTGTATGGCGGTCAGTTTAAGCCATAAATCGTCGCGATCCGTCAACCGTAGCTAGAGTTATGGCATCCACAGAGCCACAAACAAACAAACACACGGACAGACTCTTGCCGCTTAGTAATAAGGATCATCTGTCAAAGTTCTAAAATAGGAGGTGCAAAGCTGCAGTGTATGGCGGTCAGTTTAAGCCATAAATCGTCGCGATCCGTCAACCGTAGCTAGAGTTATGGCATCCACAGAGCCACAAACAAACAAACACACGGACAGACTCTTGCCGCTTAGTAATAAGGACTAGAGCCTTTAGCCCGTAGGAGAATCTCTATGGTCAATGGTGTTGGGTTCAGCCCATAGACAATTGTGTTTAGCCCTTCAGACATTTCAGATAGATCTCAAGTCATTCGACCCTGTGCCACTGCCAGTGCCTACATTTAGGATCGCACCAGCTCCCATGCCTGTAAATACACAATAGGCACTTGGGTTTAGTCTGTAGACAATTGGGTTTAGCCAATAGGACATTTCAGATAGATCTCAAGCCATCTGACACTGTGCCCACGCCAGTGCCTACATTTAGGCTTGCACCAGCTCCTGTGCCTGCAAATACACAATAGACACTTGGCTTTAGCCCGTAGACATTTGGATATAGCCCGTAGAAGATTTCAGAAAGATCTAAAGTCACTTGACATTGTGCCCCTGCCAGTGCCTGTGATTAGCACTGTGCCACATCCCGTGCCTTGAAATACACCTCAGGGTCTAACAGCAATGACACTGTAGTGAATGATGACACGACAGTGCGAAATTTCTGCGAAAATGGCCCCCAGGCACTCTTTAGTGCTCAAAATGTACTGAGCAGTCGATATTTTCGTGATTTTTGTGGAATTTAGACATCGGCCAAAGTCCACAATAGGAGACGTTCTATTCCAAGCCAAGGCGGTTCTTTTGAGCTATAGATCGCCAGAATCCGTCAACTGTGTCAAGAGTTATCGTGTTAACAAACAAACAAACAGACAAACAGACAAACAGACAGACACACTCTATGGCGCTTAGTATATAGGACTAGAGCCTTAAGCCCGTAGGTGATACTCTATAGTCCATAACAGACTGCTTGCTGTAGCTTATTGCAACATGCAACGGCCCATTGCCCACAGGTACATGCAGCGATCCATTCCCCACAGCCACTGGTCAGACATGCAATGATCCATGGGCTATAGCCATTAGCCACTACTAAGAACACTGTTGAAAGCATGAAACGCTCCATGGCCACTGGTCAGAAGATGCAGTGATCGTTCGTGGCTGATGGCAACTGTTCTGTACTGTTCTGTGCAGTTGACCGCTTGCCGCTGACGTTCTCAAGCACATTTGAATGAGACAGATTGCCCACCACCACTGCTCGCAAGTCTGACGGCCATTCGATCGTTCGTTCGCGGCTGACGGCAACTGTTCTGTGCGGTTGACCGCTTGCCGCTGACGTTCTCAAGCAAATTTGAATGAGACAGATCGCCCAACACCACTGCTCGCAAGTCTGACGACCATTCGATCGTTCGTTCGCGGCTGACGGCAACTGTTCTGTGCGGTTGACCGCTTGCCGCTGACGTTCTCAAGCACATTTGAATGAGACAGATCGCCCACCACCACTGCTCGCAAGTCTGACGGCCATTCGATCGTTCGTTCGCGGCTGACGGCAACTGTTCTGTGCGTTTGACCGCTTGCCGCTGACGTTCTCAAGCACATTTGAATGAGACAGATCGCCCACCACCACTGCTCGCAAGTCTGACGACCATTCGATCGTTCGTTCGCGGCTGACGGCAACTGTTCTGTGCGGTTGACCGCTTGCCGCTGACGTTCTCAAGCACATTTGAATGAGACAGATCGCCCACCATCACTGCTCGCAAGTCTGACGACCATTCGATCGTTCGTTCGCGGCTGACGGCAACTGTTCTGTGCGGTTGACCGCTTGGCGCTGACGTTCTCAAGCACATTTGAATGAGACAGATCGCCCACCACCACCACTGCTCGCAAGTCTGATGACCATTCGATCGTTCGTTCGCGGCTGACGCGAATGGAATTACGTGTTTGAACTACATGCTTACAGTATAATGGTCATGACGCAACTCACAATTCTGTTGCGTACAGTAGTAAAGCAGAAATGCACCTAACACATAAGGCGCAACGGCCCACTATTCTGTATGGTATACTGTATTCAGGCGCACAGTGCACCAAAATACAGTACATTCCAAATAGACGAATTTATGAAATTCCCAATTTTGTCATCAGACAAAGTCCACAATAGGAGACGTTCTATTCCAGACAGCAGTGGTTCTTTTGGTGTATAGCCCATCGTGAACCATCAACGTTGTCAAGAGTTATCGCGATAACAAACAAACAAACACACTCTATGCCGCTTAGTATATAGGACTAGAGCCTTTAGCCCGTAGGAGAATCCCTATGGTCAATAGCCCATGGGCAATCAGCCTGTAGGACATTTGAGATAGCCCTCAAGTCATTTGACAATGTGCCCCTGCCAGTGCCTACATTTACTACTGCACCAGCTCCCATGCCTGTAAATACACAATAGACACTTGGCTTTAGCCCATAGACAATTGGGTTTAGCCCGTAGAACAGTTCAGAAAGATCTCAAGTCATTTGACCCCGCGCCCCTGCCACTGCCTACGTTTAGGCTCGCACCAGCTCCATTGCCTGTAAATACGCAGTACACGCTTGGCATTAGCCTATAAGCATTTGAGTTTAGTCCATAGGGCATTTCAGATAGATCTCAAGCCATTTGACCCTGTGCCCCTGCCAGTGCCAACATTTAGGCTTGCACCAGCTCCCGTGCCTGTAAATACACAATAGACACTTGGGTTTAGCCCGTAGACAGTTGGGTTTAGCCAGTAAAACATTTCAGATAGATCTAAAGTCGTTTGACGTAGATCCAGAATAGTTTGATGCTGTGTCCCTGCCAGTGCCTGCGAATACACTTTGGAGTCTCGCAGCGACAACTCCATAGTGAATGGTGACACTCTAATGTGCTATTGGCGCGAAATCACACGTCAGTCACGCGAAATCAAGCGTCAGTCACAGCGTGTTGTGCCTTCAGTGCTCAGAATGTACTGGCGCAGTCGATATTTTCGAAATGTTTTGGAATTTAGACATCGACCAAAGTCCACAAACCTTCATGCAAAACTACTGGCTATGACGGTCAGTTTAAGCCATAGATCATCGCGAACCGACAACTGTGTCTAGAGATATGGCGTTCACAGATCCACAAACAAACAAACAAACACACGGACAGAGTTAGGCGCCTTAGTAATAAGGATTGTGTTATGTAGGTATGGTCACAGACCACAGCACAGTGCAGACAGTGGTAATGTTAGTACGACTTGCACTAAAGTTGTTAGTACTAAAGGTGTGCGATTATTGGAGAGGGCGGCGCTAATTGAAGTATTAACGGTATTTGTTACGGGTGAGACAGAGATCATGTAAACTAGCCGTTCATCCTTGCTGTCAACTGCCTTAGCATCTCCCAATGCCGCAAGTATCAGCGCCACCGCGCACAGGATGACGACCAGTCGAGCCGACGACATCCTAGATCACTGACCAATTCTCGGAAGAAATTCGCAATTCTTTTCTTAGGAAATTTAGACTGCAGCACAAACGGCGCCTTCCAATATTTAAACGGCGGAGGTTCTTAAAATTTCAAATCGATCTGCAAGCTGTTCTTGCGAAACATGCGGCAGACGGTTGCTAATGAAAGGTCTTCTGGGACAACGACACGTATGCTAGTGTCGATCACAAAAGTACGTCGTCCCAAGATGGATTTTGGGTGCATGTTTGAGCCGGTGATTTTCCAATTGCAAATTTTTTTTTGCGCTCGCCTATTTGTTGGCTTTAGTCGGCCTGCTCAATTCACCTTGGATGATCAACTCACCCCTGAAGGCACAGTGCACACCTTGAGACTCGAGTAGGTCAGTCAGCTTGGGTAGCCTACGGTTGCTGCCTGCTTTACAGGGGCTCCTGCACGTCTTGCTTGCCTATATGTTGGCTCAAGCTTCAAACGTCTTCAACTGAGGCCATCAACAATGGAAACGTACGTGCCTCAAAGTGCCCCCGCTCGTTCAGGAGGCCCTGCAAACGTTTCCAAAAATGTCCTACTCGTTTTGTACGTGCCTCAAAGTGCCCCCGCTCGTTCAGGAGGCTCTGCAAACGTGTCCCAAAATTGTCCGACTGTACGTCCCTCCTCAAAGTGCCCCCGCTCGTTCAGGAGGCCCTGCAAACGTGTCCCAAAATTGTCCGACTCATTTTGTACGTGCCTCAAAGTGCCCCCGCTCGTTCAGGAGGCCCTGCAAACGTGTCCCAAAATTGTCCTACTCGTTTTGTACGTGCCTCAAAGTGCCCCCGCTCGTTCAGGAGGCCCTGCAAACGTGTCACAAAATTGTCCTACTCGTTTTGTACGTGCCTCAAAGTGCCCCCGCTCGTTCAGGAGGCCCTGCAAACGTGTCCCAAAATTGTCCTACTCGTTTTGTACGTGCCTCAAAGTGCCCCCGCTCGTTCAGGAGGCCCTGCAAACGTGTCCCAAAATTGTCCTACTCGTTTTGTACGTGCCTCAAAGTGCCTCCGCTCGTTCAGGAGGCCCTAAAAACGTGTCCCAAAATTGTCCTACTCGTTTTGTGCGTGCCTCAAAGTGCCCCCGCTCGTTCAGGAGGCCCTGCAAACGTGTCCCAAAAATGTCCTACTCGTTTTGTACGTGCCTCAAAGTGCCCCCGCTCGTTCAGGAGGCCCTGCAAGCGTGTCCCAGAATTGTCCGACTCATTTGTACGTCCCTCAAAGTGCCCCCGCTCGTTCAGGAGGCCCTGCAAACGTGTCCCAAAATTGTCCGACTCATTTTGTACGTGCCTCAAAGTGCCCCCGCTCGTTCAGGAGGCCCTGCAAACGTGTCCCAAAATTGTCCTACTCGTTTTGTACGTGCCTCAAAGTGCCCCCGCTCGTTCAGGAGGCCCTGCAAACGTGTCCCAAAATTGTCCTACTCGTTTTGTACGTGCCTCAAAGTGCCCCCGCTCGTTCAGGAGGCCCTGCAAACGTGTCCCAAAATTGTCCTAGGTACTCGTTTTGTACGTGCCTCAAAGTGCCCCCGCTCGTTCAGGAGGCCCTGCAAACGTGTCCCAAAATTGTCCTACTCGTTTTGTACGTGCCTCAAAGTGCCCCCGCTCGTTCAGGAGGCCCTGCAAACGTGTCCCAAAATTGTCCTACTCGTTTTGTACGTGCCTCAAAGTGCCTCCGCTCGTTCAGGAGGCCCTAAAAACGTGTCCCAAAATTGTCCTACTCGTTTTGTGCGTGCCTCAAAGTGCCCCCGCTCGTTCAGGAGGCCCTGCAAACGTGTCCCAAAAATGTCCTACTCGTTTTGTACGTGCCTCAAAGTGCCCCCGCTCGTTCAGGAGGCCCTGCAAACGTGTCCCAGAATTGTCCGACTCATTTTGTACGTCCCTCAAAGTGCCCCCGCTCGTTCAGGAGGCCCTGCAAACGTGTCCCAAAATTGTCCGACTCATTTTGTACGTGCCTCAAAGTGCCCCCGCTCGTTCAGGAGGCCCTGCAAACGTGTCCCAAAATTGTCCTACTCGTTTTGTACGTGCCTCAAAGTGCCCCCGCTCGTTCAGGAGGCCCTTCAAACGTGTCCCAAAATTGTCCTACTCGTTTTGTACGTGCCTCAAAGTGCCCCCGCTCGTTCAGGAGGCCCTGCAAACGTGTCCCAAAATTGTCCTACTCGTTTTGTACGTGCCTCAAAGTGCCCCCGCTCGTTCAGGAGGCCCTGCAAACGTGTCCCAAAATTGTCCTACTCGTTTTGTACGTGCCTCAAAGTGCCCCCGCTCGTTCAGGAGGCCCTGCAAACGTGTCCCAAAATTGTCCTACTCGTTTTGTGCGTGCCTCAAAATGCCCCCGCTAGTTCAGGAGGCCCTGCATACGTGCCACAAAATTGCCCTATTCGTTTTGAGTGCCACCGCTCGTTCAGGAGGAACTGCATACGTGATCCAAAATTGCCCTGCTCGTCCGGTACGTTACCCAAATGAGTCAAACTCGTACAAAAGCCTCTACAGTCGTGTCTCAAGGTGGCCTGCATCGGTAACGTGGGTTGATTGGCTCCGCCAATCAAAAAGTAAGAGTATTTCATGTAAAATGCCTAAAGGCAGAAAGGAGAATGTGTTCCAAGTATGAAGCTAAGAGTATTAAACGATATTCCTCTGGTGTAGCAAATGCGGCGCTTTGCGCCGCCCACCAACTTGTTAAGAAAGAATAGTACCAGTATTGACTGAAAGAAAGCATTTTCGACTAAAATCATCCACACAAACTGCGCAAAGGTCACAACGACACGCGGTAACATATTCGGCACATCCTAGCGTGTCGTCATACGAGTAACCGGGGGGGGGGGGGTATGGAAGGGGGGGGGGGGGTAAGCCCCCCCCCCTAGCCGAAAGTGTACCCCCCCCCCCATAGCCCCCCCCCCAGATACCCCCCTCCCGCCTTCCCCAAACGACCCCCCCCCCCCTAGAATTTCAAAAATTTTCGCCTGCGGCGCTTGAAAATGGCAAAAATTTCGCCTGCGGCGCTTGAAAATAGCAAAATTTTCGCCTGCGGCGCTATATTTTGGACGTTTTTGACCATGCCTGTAGCAAAATACTCTTACTTTTACATGCTTCATACTTGGAACATATTCTCCTTTCTACCTTTAGGCATTTTACATGAAATGTAAGTTAGAACGGTCTAAGTGGTCTTCCTTCCTTAATCAACCGTTTCATAACAAATTCCTTTCCCTCAAAGAAATAATCCCGGGCGATTCCAATGTTGCTTTGAAACAACCGCTCAGAAATGCGTGTGTCTTGCTTAAAAGATTAATCCCGGACGATCTCAATGTTGCCTTGCAAGAACCACTCAGAAAGGAGTGGGTCAGAAGTAGCGCATGAATCCTATATACTAAGGCGCCTAACTCTGTCCGTCTGTCTGTTTGTTTGTTTGTTTGTTTGTTTGTCTGTGAGCGCTCTAGCGCTCGCTACAGTTGACGGATCGCGATGATCTATAGCTTAAACTGACCGTCAGAACACGCATTTTTGCATCTTTGCTTTTAGAATTTTATCAATGACTAAATTCCAAAATTATTTCGAAAATATCGACTGCATCAGTACATTCTGACCACAATCTGGCGTTTGATTTTGCGACAAAAGTGCTTTACAGTGTCACCATTCATGACAGAGTTGTCGCCGTGAGACTCCAAAGTGTATTTGCAGGCACTGCATGCACTGGCAGGGGCACACCATCGAACTGCTTTAGATCTATGTCAAATGTCTTTAGATCTATCTGAAATCTTCTATGGGCTAAACCCAAATGTCTACGGGCTAAACCCAACTATCTATTGTGTATTTACAGGCACGGGAGCTGGTGCGAGCATAAATGCAGGCAATGGCTGGGGCACAGTGTCAAATGTCTTTAGATGTATCTCAAATGTCCTACGGGCTAAACCCAAATGTCTATGGGCTAAACCCAAGCATCTATTGTGTATTTACAGGCACGGGAGCTGGTGCGAGCATAAATGCAGTCACTGGCAGGGGCACAGTGTCAAATGTATTCAGATCTATCTGAAATCTCCTACTGGCTAAACCCAAATGTCTATGGGCTAAACCCAAGCGTCGATTGTGTATTTACAGGCACGGGAGCTGTCGCGCACCTAAATATAGGCACTGGCAGGGCACAATGTCAAATGTCTGTAGATCTATCTGAAGTGTTCTACAGGCAAAACCCAAGTGACTACGAGCTAAACCCAATCATCTATTGTGTATTTACAGGCACGGGAGCTGGCGAGATCCTGAACATAGGCACTGACAATGGCACAGGGTCTAACGACCTGAGATCTAACTGTAGTGTCCTGCAGTGCACTGAATTCGATGATTGCGTTATCTCCCTCATGCTCTGCAGATTACCCATACGTTATTGACCATGGAGATTCTCCTACGGGCTAAAGGCTCTAGTCCTATATACTATGGCGCCTAACTGTGTCCGTGTGTTTGTTTGTGGATCTGTGTGCGCCATAACTCTAGACACAGTTGACGGATCGCGATGATCTATGGCTTAAACTGACCGTCGTAGTCTGTACTTGTGCATGAAGGTTTGTTGACTTAAGTCAATGTCTAAATTCCAAAATATTTCGAAAATATCGACTGCGCCGGTACATTCTGAGCACAGAAGGCACCACACGCTGTGATTGGCGTTTGAATTCGCACCAAAAGCGCTTTACAGTGTCACCGTTCACTAAAGAGTTGTGGTTGTGAGACTACAAAGTGTATTCGCAGGCACTGCGTGCACTGGCAGGGGCGCAGCATCAAACTGCTTTAGAGCAATGTCAAATGTCTTTAGATCTAACTGAAATCTCCTACGGGCCAAAACAAAATGTCTACGTGCTAAACCCAAGAATCTACTGTGTATTTACAGGCACGGGAGCTGGTGAGAGCCTAATTGTAGGCACTGGCAGGGGCACAGTGTCAAAAGGCTTGAAATCTATCTGTAATGCCCTATTGGCTACACCCAAATGTCTACGGGCTAAACCCAAGTGTCTACTGTGTATTTGCAGGCACGGGAGCTGGTGCGAGCCTAATTGTAGGCAGTGGCAGGGGTACAGGGTCAAATGACTTGAGATCTATCTGAAATGTCCTACGGGCTAAACCCAATTGTCTATGGGTTAAACCCAAGTGTCTATTGTGTATTTGCAGGCATGGGAGTCGGTGCGATCCTAAACGCAGGCACTGGCAGGGGCACAGGGTCGAATGACTTGAGACATAACTGTAATGTTCTGCAGTGTGCTGAATTCAATGATTGCGTTATCTCCTTCATGCTCTGCAGATTACCCATGGGCTATTGACCATAGAGATTCTCCTACGGGCTAAAGGCTCTAGTCCTATATACTATGGCGCCTAACTCTGTCCGTGTGTTTGTTTGTTTGTTTGTTTGTGGCTCTGTGAACGCCATATCTCTAGACACAGTTGTCGGTTTGCTCTGATCTATGGCTTAAACTGACCGTCATAGCCTGTAGTTTTGCATGAAGGTTTGTGGACTTTGGTCGATATCTAAATTTCAAAATATTTCGAAAATATCGACTGCGCCAGTGCATTCTGAGCAGAGAAGGCACCACACGCTGTGACTGATGTTTGATTTCGCGTGACTGACGTTTGATTTCGCGCCAATAGCACTTTAGAGTGTCACCATTCACTATGGAGTTGTCGCTGTGAGACTCCAAAGTGTATACGCAGGCACTGGCAGGGACACAGCATCAAACTATTCTGGATCGACGTCAAATGACATTAGATCTATCTGAAATGTCCTGCAGGCTAAACCCAACTGTCTACGGGCTAAACCCAAGTGTCTATTATGTATTTACAGGCACGGGAGCTGGTGCGAGCCTAAATGTGGGCACTGGCAGGGGCACAGAGTCGAATGACTTGAGATCTATCTGAAATGTCCTATGGACTAAACCCAAATGTTTATAGGCTGAAGCCATGCGTCTACTGTGTATTTACAGGCACTGGAGCTGGTGTGATCCTAAACGTAGGCAGTGGCAGGGGCACAGGGTCGAATGACTTGAGATCTTTCTGAACTGTCCTACGGGCTAAACCCAATTGTCTATGGGCTAAAGCCAAGTGTCTATTAGGTATTAACAGGCATGAGAGCTGGTGCAGTAGTAAATGTAGGCACTGGGAGGGGCACATTGTCAAATGACTTGAGAGCCATCTCAAATGTCCTACAGGCTGATTACCCATGGGCTATTGACCATAGGGATTCTCCTACGGGCTAAAGGCTCTAGTCCTATATACTATGGCGCCTAGAGTCTGTCCGTGTGTCTGTTTGTTATCACAATATCTCTAGACACAGTTGTCGGATCGCGATGATCAATGGCTTAAACTGACCATCATAGCCTGTAGTTGTGCATGAAGGTTTTTGGACTTTGGTCGATGTCTAAATTCCAAAATAATTCGAAAATATCGACTGCGCCAGTACATTCTGAGCACAGAAGGCACCACACGCTGAGCCTGGCATTTGATTTCGCACTAAAAGTGCTCTACAGTGTCAACATTAACTAATGAGTTGTCGTTGTGTGACTCCAAAGTGTATTCGCAGGCACTGCATGCACTGGCAGGGGCACAGCATCAAACTGCTTTGGATCTATGTCAAATGTCTTTAGATCTACCTGAAATCTCCTACGGGCTAAACCCAAATGTTTACGGGCTAAACCCAACTATCTATTGTGTATTTACAAACACGGGAGCTGGTGCGAGTATAAATGCAGGCACTGGCAGGGGCACAGTGTCAAATGTCTTTAGATCTATCTGAAATCTCCTACGGGCTAAACCCAAATGTCTATGGGCTAAACCCAAGAGTCTATTGTGTATTTACAGGCACGGGAGCTGGTGCGAGCATAAATGCAGACACTGGCAGGGGCACAGTGTCAAGTGCCTTTAGATCTATCTGAAATCTCTTACGGGCTAAACCCAAATGTCTATGGGCTAAACCCAAGCGTCTATTGTGTATTTACAGGCATGGGAGCTGTCACGCACCTAAATGTAGGCACTGGCAGTGGCACAATGTCAAATGTCTTTAGATCTATCTGAAGTGTTCTACGGGCAAAACCCAAGTGACTCTGGGCTAAACCCAAGCATCTATTGTGTATTTACAGGTATGGGAGCTGGCGAGATCCTAAACATAGGCACTGACAATGGCACAGGGTCTAACGACCTGAGATCAAACTGTAGTGTCCTGCAGTTCACTGAATTCGATGATTGCGTTATCTCCTTCATGCTCTGCAGATTACCCATAAGCTATAGACAATGGAGATTCTCCCACGGGCTAAAGGCTCTAGTCCTATATACTAAGCGGCAAAGGGTCTGTCTGTCTGTCTGTCTGTTTGTCCGGCCATTTTCTCTTGACACAGTTGACGGCTCCTGGAGATCTATAGCTTAAACTGACCGTCGTGGGCTGGAAGGAATCCCCTCCTATTTTAAAACTTTTGCAAATTACTAAATTCCACAAAATTCACGAAAATATCGACTGCACAGTACATTCTGAGCACTACAGAGTGCCTACTGGTCATTTTCGTGGAAATTTCGCACTGTCGTGTCACCAATCACAACAAAGTTGTCTCTGTGAGACTCCAATGTGTATTCAGAGGCACGGGAACAGGTTCGATGATAAATGCAGGCACTGGCAAGGGCGCAGTGTCAAGAGACTTTTTGATCTATCTGAAACCTCTTATGGGCTAAACACAAACACCTATGTGCAGAGTTCAATGCAATCAAAGGCACGGGAGCGGGCGCAATGGTAAATGCAGGCACTGGCAGGGGCACAGTGTCAGAAGACATTAGATCTATCTGAAATCTCCTATGGGCTAAATGCAAGCATCCATGTCTTAGCTTCAGTGTATTCTGAGGCATGGGAGCTGGTGCAACCCTAAAAACAGGCACTGACAGAGGCACAGTGTCAAATGACTTTAGATCTATCAGAATCTCCTATGGGCTGTTGTGAGCATTGGCTGTAAACCATAGGCCAATACATGTTGTGAGCAGTGGCTGATTTCCATGGGTCGATACAAATGGCTCTGTTTCCATAGGTGTTCGGCTATAGATATACAGTATCACCTACGGGCTAAAGGCACTAGTCCTCTATACTAAGTGGCATAGAGTCTGTCTGTCTGTTTGTTATCGCGATAACTCTCGACAGCGTTGATGGATCGCGATGATCTATAAATCAAAAGAACCGCTATCCTTTGAAGTTGTGCGCCTCCTATTGTGGACTTTGGCAGATGACAAAATTCTAAATGTCAAAAATGTCTCTATTGAGAATCTACTGTATTTTGGCATGTTGTGCAGCTGAATACAGAATGCCTTACAGAATAGCAGTCAGTTGAGTAATGACTAAACTGCAAACCACTGCCACAGTGTTGTGTGTATTTACAGGCACAAAAGCTGGTGCCGTCCTCAACATAGGCACTGGCAGGGGCACAGGGTCAAATAACTTGAGATTTTTCTGAAATGTCCTACGGGCTAATCACAAATATCCACAGGCTAAACCCATGAGTCTATTATGTATTTGGAGGCATGATAGCTGGTGCGATCCTAAATGTAGGCCCTGGCAGGGGTACAGTGTCAAATGACTTGACACCTAACTGTAATGTCCTGCGGTGCACTGAATTTGATGATTGCATTATCTCCTTCATGCTCTGCAGATTGCCTATACGCTTTGATCATAGAGATTCTCCTACGGGCTAAAGGCACTAGTAGTAGACTACGGGCGGACGCGCGTCATATCGGAAAGGCTTCGAAATACTTTACAAAGGTATCCACTCTTTTGCTCTTCCACTTTAGGACACTCACAAACCACTCTGTATTAATAAAACAACTCAACTTTTTTAAAGCAGATGGTTTAAGAGACACTTTCTGAGAGAATCGAACTTCGCGTGACACTTTATTTTCGACCTTTTACGAATTTGCTCATTTTCAAGTGTGTTCTACCTCTAGTACTTCTCGGGTCAAGTCGTATGCAAGTTGTCGCGACCTTCTAAGTGACGCCGTTTTCGAGATATTGCCCTTCAAAGATACCCCTATTTTATGCCCCTATAACGTGTGTGTTCATAGGATCAAATCTCAAATTTTGCCCCGCGTTCTCGCAAAAATTTTTATACTCCACAAAAAGTGTGGAGTATATAGCGATTGTGCGCGAAACGCAGTAATTTGGACCGGATGGCGTTCGCGCGTGAAGCGGCCGATTTCCAAACGGTCTTTTGCGTTGGGTAGGCCTAGTGGGTGGCCAACCTGCACGACATATGGGGTCACGCTGCGGGACCCCGTTGGCGGAAAATTCAAAAATTTAAATTTTCATAGTACTGAAAAATGGGTTACACAGGGTAGAACTCGAAAAAGTTGCATATAATGGTATATACTATCTTTTGATATGTTGTAGTACTCGATAGTGCCGAACACGCAAAAAAAGAATTGGATCGCTGCGGGACCCATTTTGGCGCCAAATTTGAAAAATTCGCAATTTTTCGCTATTTTCCCACTTTGACGGTTTGCTGTGGGCGATAGGTAGCAGCTAGAGCCGCGAGACCGTTTTTGGTGCTCCTTCCCAGATGTCCTCTATCGAATGAGCCATGAACGGAGAAAATCGGTTGAGACACAAAAAAGTTATCTTGGTGGAACTTTTTTGACTCCGGGGTCAAAAATTGCGTTTTTCGCGTTTCAGCGTCTGTAGCGCTCGAATGCGCTGCCGAATCGGTTCAACAGTAGTTTCAAACGATTCTACGTTGAAATCTGGTCCAGAAAAGTGTTTTGGCAAATTTGCAGAGCCAGTGACCCTGCTGCGTCCATTTGAATATTGGGTGTCGGGTCGACTTTCGCGATATTATACTCGATTTCGGGGTTTTCGGGGGCGCTGATTACGAATTCGGCATTCGTTTAGCGTTTAGATGATGTTTAAGCGTACCTATGACGAATTCGCATGCTACCGTACCCCAAGTGCAGAATTTTGATTCTGAGAGTCCATAGGAAGTTAGGGGCGTTTTATGTCGATTCTGGGGTATTTTCGCCGCCCCCCAGGGCGGCGAGTATATATAAACGGACGCTGATGTCCGTTCGTGTGTCTGTCTGTCTGTCTGTGTGTGTCACAAAACTAGACATGACGGTTAGTGCCACCCAATGGAGTCGAATGCGCTGAGTAACGTGCCGTTGTCCGTTTCTGTTGCTAATTTCCCTATTTCGAGATATTTACAATTAAAATATGAAAATGTCAAAAATGACACTTTTAATTACAAGTCGTATCGGCAAAGTTTTTGCTGAAATAGAAAGGGCATAAGACGCGATGAATTTGTGACATAGTTTTGGATTTTGGAATTCACGAAATTAGGGATATTTTCAAGGTTTTTGTCAAAATTCCAAAATATCGACAATTTCAAACAGCTTAAATTTCAAAACTTCTTTGCACCGATGTATCGAGCATAGCCTGCCAAGTATTTATCAAATAGTTTCAGCAAATATAATTAACGAAATTAGGGATATTTTCAAGGTTTTTGTCAAAATTCCCAAATTTCGACAATTTCAAACAGCTTAAATTTCAAAATTTCTTTTCACGGATGTGTCGAGCATAGTCTGCCAAGTATTTATCAAATAGTTTCAGGTTTTATAATTAACGAAATTAGGGATATTTTCAAGGGTTTTGTCAAAATTCCCAAATTTCGACAAATTCAAACAGCTTAAATTTCAAAACTTTTTTGCACGGATGTATCGAGCATAGTTTACCAAGTATTTATCAAATAGTTTCAGATTTTATAATTAACGAAATTAGGGATATTTTCAAGGTTCTTTTCAAAATTGCCAAATTTCGACAATTTCAAATAACTAAGAATTCAAAATATCTTTGCGTGGACGAATCGGGCGTGGAATGTCAAGTAATTATACAGCAGTTTCAGATTTTAGAATTCACAAAATTAGGGATATTTTCAAGTTTTTTTTCAAGCATGCCAGATTTCGGCAATTTCAAATGGCTAAAACTTAGCAATATTTTTCCATGGATGTGTCCGGCAACGTACGTTTTTGCCACCTATAATCGAAGACGAAACGCGGCAATTCTGTTCACTGTGCGGTTCTGCAATCTCAGCAACGGTACCGTTACCGTCCGCATTTGTGACCCAAAAGAAAAGGGCGTCGTCCCATTTAGACCCTCTTCATTCCTAAGTGAACCTGCGGCGAACATTCCTGATCCATTTATGGATCAGTACCCACCAATGCGTCTTACAGGCATCGAGTGCCCAACAATGGCACAAACTTTCTCTGGAAACTTGAGGTAACTGCGGCGATACTCCCCGAAGTAATGCTCAACTTACTATTCTGACACTCTATGGAATATACTCCTCAAATGCACAAAACACTATACAATGCCAATCAACCACCATCGGGTACCCAGTTTTTTCGCCCGGCCTCAGCCGGGCGACACCCTACGAGAGCTCGGCGTGCGTGCGTGCGTCCGTGCGTGCGTCCGTGCGTAACGCTCTCAGATCTCGGCGTTGGAAAGTCGTAAAGCGGAGATCTTGGGCTCTGCGGATAGGTCACGACTCACTGATCATTCAGCTAAGAGGTTTCGAAATTCAAAAGTTTGAATTGCGCGCGCTACAGTAACCCAAAAGTCAAAACGCAAAACGGCTCTAACTCGCTCGTCTCACGTCGTAGAGCGTCGATCGACACGTCAGGTGAAAGCTCTCGACGTGCTCTTTCATGCGGCAGAAACAAGTCTTTTAATTACGCAAACACGCACAGCGCAAAACGCCATTCTCGAGATTTTAGCACTAAAAGCGGTCCAACTCGCTCAGTTGGCGTCGTAGAGAGGCAATCTCGAGGTCAGTAGATAGCTCTCGACTCGCTGTTCATTTCTCACATTGGTCGAAACTCAAAAATTTGAATTTTGCGAGTTACAGTAACCCGAAGGTCTAAAACGCAGAACGGCTCTAACTCGTCTGTCTTGCGTCGTGGAGAGGTGATCTTGAGCACCTTGGATAGCTCTCGACTCACTGATCATTTGTTCTCCCATTGGTCGAAACTCAAATTTGAATTTCGCGAGTTACAGTAACACAAAGGTCCGAAAACGCAAACGGCTCTAACTCGCTCGTCTTACGTCGTAGAGCGGCGATCGACACGTCAGGTGAAAGCTCTCGACGTGTTCTTTCATGCGGCGGCAACAATTTTTAACATTGCGGAAACACGCACCACGGGAAACGCCATTCTCGAGATTCGAACACTAAAATCGCTCTAACTCGCTCAATTTGTGTCGTAGAGAGACGATCTCGAGCTCAGTGGATAGCTCACGACTCACGGATTATTCGGCGTGCTATTTCATGTGTCAGCAAACAAATTTGTAATTGATTAAAACAAGCATCACAGAAACAATAGTTTTGAGTTTTACTCTGGAACTTTCTGAATTGCTCATGTTGCGATTACAGCGACACTCGTTACGTCATTCCAAGGCTCGCTACATACTACACGCGCCAAGAGAAATAAACTTCGTTTTGCTCCATGGACAGAAGTACGACACGGCTTGATTGCTCATAGTGCGTTCTTTTGTGCTCTGTCTTATGGTTGTCAAAACTTTGACAAGGTTTTGTCACTTTTTTAAAAGCGTTGCTCGAAAGAGGGATCTTCATGCTCTAAAAACCAAATCCCGGGCGATATCAATATTGCTAAGCAATACACTCTTGCGAAGGGGGAGCTCGTGAAGCGGAGCAATACGGGCGATGAGCTCTCGCACTCTCTGCAGAAAGAACGCAACTCAATGCAATGTCAGTCAGAATACAAACTCAACTTTTTAATACCGGAGCTTGTTACTCTAAGCTTGTTTGAGATGCAGATGACGAATTCGGCATTACTTTTGCGATTGGGAGTGTTAGGAGGCCACAGCAGCAGAGGAGTCACCGTGCATAGGAGTTCAAATTTGTGGAGTATACTGCGTCCCCCGGACGACTTGCCTGGTTTTCGGAGGTGATGCACAACACATAGCGCTACACGCTAAGAATCGACTCAGCAATGAGCAAAGTGGCATGATTTAATACCGAGTGCCTTGCCAGCGCCCGTGTTTACCATTCAAGTCCCGCGATTGAGGTAACCATCTGTCCACAGACTGTAGAGCGATCGGATCGAAGACAGAGAGATTTTGCAGTGGCAATTGCCGTACATAAGTCTACACTCTACAAACTGTTCCGCATGTGATGTGACTTTTGTGAAACATTTCTTGTCCTCCAACTTTTGAGGGGGGGGGGGGGTGTGGTGGTGACGTGTGTACTCATGTACATGTATACTGTACGCATGCTATGCATGTAGCGACTGCGGGGAGTTTTTTTGCCCGCCCTCAGGCGGGCGACACCATACGAGAGCTCGGCGTGCGTGCGTGCGTCCGTCCGTGCGTGCGTGCGTCACGCTCTCAGATCTCGGCGTTGGAAAGTCGTAGAGAGACGATCTTGGGCTCTACGGATAGGTCTCGACTCACTGATCATTAGTCATAACCGGTGTCGAGACTCAAAAATTTGAATTTCGCGAGTTACAGTAACCCGAAGGTCGAAAACGCAAAACGGCTCTAACTCGCTCGTCTTACGTCGTAGAGTGGCAATCGACACGTCAGGTGAAAGCTCTCGACGTGTTCTTTCATGCGTCTGCAAAAGTTTTTTAAATTACGCAAACACGCACCGCGGAAAACGCCATTCTCGGGATTTGACGCTAAGATCGCTCTAACTCGCTCAACTTGCGTCGTAGAGAGACGATCTCGAGCTTATCGGATAGCTCTCGACGCACTGATCATTTGTTCTCCCATCGGTCAAAACTCAAAAGTTTGAATTTCGCGAGTTACAGTAACTCGAATGTGCAAAAGCACAAAACGGCTCTAACTCGCTCGTCTTACGTCGTAGAGCCGCAATCGACACGTCAGGTGAAAGCTCTCGGCATGCTCTTTCATGCGGCAGCAACAAAATTTTCAATAACGCAAACACGCACCGCAGAATACGCCATTCTCAGTATTTTAACACTAAGATCGCTCTTTGCTACATGCAGAAGTGTTGCACGGTTTGATTGCTCGTAGTGCGCTCTTTTGTGCTCTGTCAATTGCTTGCCAAAGCTTTTGCAAGTTTTTGTCACTTTTTTAAAAGCGTTGCTTGAAAGAGCGATGTTCTTGCTCTAAAAGACAAATCGCGGGCGAAATCAATATTGCTATGCAATACCCTCTTGCGAAGCGGGGGCTCATGAAGCGAAGCATGCAGGCGATGAACTCTCGCACTCTCTGCAGAAAGAATGCAACTCTTTGCAGTGTCAGTCAGAATACAAACTCAACTTTTTTAATACCGGAGCTTGTTGGCGGTTGCTACTAATTCAGTGCTCTAGCGCTTCTGTAGTAGGGTTATTGTTCTTCCAACGCACTAGACGGACGAAACGCAGCAACGCTGCATTTGTTTCCTCAACACGTCGCAAACGGTTTGATAAACTGTCATTTACCATATCACAGCACAGCAATACTCGGCGCGCACTCGAAGTGTCGCTTCAGTCGAAGGGGACGACGGCGACGGCGAAGTAGCTCATACTTCGGGGCAGTCTGACTTGGAGAAGCGACCACTCTTCGGTGAGGGGATCCCAGCGCTCGATGGAGTCCTGCCGGCGGTATTGACAAGCTCAGGGTTATTTACAGTAGCTATGGTCTGCATTTAGTACTAGCTGCTCGCTGTCACTAATTTGAGTCAACGCGGTCGGTTTGAAGTAGAATTGTAGAAAGAAATAGTTCTCAGTATTGGAAAGCTAAGCTTTATGAATACAGACTTACTAACTTTCTGTCACTAACACTGAATTGAACTTTGTAAGAGTTATGAATACCGGCCCTGCGGTACAATTCGCCAACTCAGGGGTCAGGGTTACATAGTTACAGTTGATAGTGTCAGCATTTAGTGTTAACGCTTGCGGAAGTTAGTAAGAGCTGTAGCAAGTACAACTGAAGCTAATCGCATGCGGCGGTGACTAAGTTTTAGCTAGAGCTAGTGCTAATGCAAACTTGACGAAATTTTGATTGCTAGATTTTGTGTATGTTGACCCCAAATACAAACTGGTAAGATGTATGAACACTATACCAGGTCCCCATCCACGACATTCGATCCCCCCAGGGCGTACAGGGCGCCCTGCCACTCGACCGAGGAGAGAAGTGTTGCGCAAACGACGCCGTTGTTTCAGTGATCGTCCATCGGTCGCGGTTTAATTGATGTTGTCGAATTGGAATTGGTGACACTGTAGATCAACGTCGAATCGCGAACCGCCGAGCCGCATGGTGAGTGAGCTACCGATATTTGATCGAGTTCGAAATCGTGCGTACCTGGCGGCGAAGGCGGAAAACTTTTCTGCCACTAAGGGGACACACATGTTGCGCAACGATGTCAGCAATTTGTTTGCCAATTCTCACTACTTATAACTGGTTAGAACTTAGAATAGTGTGCAGGCAGCAGTTATGGCCGGTTTGGCATTTCTATAGCAAAGTTGAATGTTATTGGAATCTTATGAGGCATAAAAGCTCCTCAGGCAAAACTTTCTTGCCTTGAACGTGCTAACGCAGAATTTTTCATTTTGGGAGGTAGAACGAGGGGGGTGGAGTGGGACGCACCCCCCCCCCCCGCGCCCCCCCCCCCCCACGCTGCCGACAACGTTCGATGCACACAGTGACGCTTCGCTTGCGCGACACTTCCCAAGCCGTGATTCCTTCTCTTGACCTTCATTGGGGGGAACCGAGACCACCGGTCTCTCTCAGTCCAATACCGCTCACAGGAGCGCAGCGTGGGGAACGGCGATAACCCGCTGCGGATTTTGGAACGGCGAAAACCCGCTGCGCCACCGCAGACGACGATGGAAGCAGAGGCCCCCTTGTGAGAAGGGAGAAGGGCCGCTCCAGCGTGTGTTCTGGCACTGCCCATGGGTCTCAGTAGACTCCACTGCCAGCTGAATGGAGGTGCCTGGGATGACCACGGATGGAACAGAGCTAACCTGCGTGCGGATGGAACAGAGCTAACCTGCGTGCGTGCGTGCGTGCGTGCGTGCGTGCGTGCGTGCGTGCGTGCGTGCGTGCGTGCGTGCGTGCGTGCGTGCGTGCGTGCGTGCGTGCGTGCGTGCGTGCGTGCGTGCGTGCGTGCGTGCGTGCGTGCGTGCGTGCGTGCGTGCGTGCGTGCGTGCGTGCGTGCCTGCGTGCGTGCGTGCGTGCGTGCCTGCGTGCGTGCGTGCGTGCGCTCTTGCAAGCCACCTACTGGGCACCTGGGCGCATCCAAACGCTGCATGTGTCCCGCTGTCTTTTCGCGGTCCCGTCCAGCAATGACGTAAAGAGAGCAACCGTGTGAGACGGCGACGGCCGATGTGACTCCGATAGGCATCGACGCGTCGACTGCAATCCATTCGCCGCCTTCTGAGGCCGAGTAGCGTTCACATTTGTCCTGTAGACAGACGACGAAGTGGCCGTCTGAACACAGCGCCGTGAGTGAGCTCTTAAACACTAAAATTTGCGCCGATTTGGATGGATGGAGAGGAAGGAAGGAAAGAGGGAGGGAGGGAGGAGGGAGAGTGTAAGGGAGAGAGGGATGGAGAGAGAGAGAAGGACATATACCCACCAATCACGGCTCCACTAGCGAACGCTCCCTTGATGGTAGTCAGTTTGGGAGTCGCGACGAACCTTCCAATTCCTTCACTCCTCGTCCACCTCCATGCCTTCGCCCCGTAAGAATCGACGACAATAAACTCCCCCTTCCCCTTCATCTGTCCAGGAGCTGGCTCCAGGCTGGCCGCTAGTAGCGGTGGAGTCCAGCCTTCGGATGGAAGCGAGGCCTCCCATGGGCCGATTCGGTGGGTCGCCGGCTCAAAGGACACAATGGACCTTGTGACGCCTCTGCGACCTAAGCCTCCAATGAGAAGGATCGTCCCGTCTGGAAGAAAGGGGAGACGGAGATTTACGCGCAGAACCGTCTATTGATCCCGTTGATTCAGCTTCACTTCTTGCTGCCGTTGCATCGGACAATGACGACGTGACGCAGCCGTCTGACGCGGTGGTGACATCAGCCGTCGTTGTAGTTGGCAGTGCCGTAGTGGCTGTTGTTGATATTGTTATTGTTGTTGTTGTTGCTGTTGTTGTTGTTGCTGTTGTTGTTGTTGTTGTTGTTGTTGTTGTTGTTGTTGTTGTTGTTGTTGTTGTTGTTGTTGTTGTTGTTGTTGTCGTCGTCGTCGTCGTCGTCGTCGTCGTCGTCGTCGTCGTCGTCGTCGTCGTCGTCGTCGTCGTCGTCGTCGTCGTCGTCGTCGTCGTCGTCGTCGTCGTCGTCGTCGTCGTCGTCGTCGTAGTCGTTGTCGTCGTCGTCGTCGTCGTCGTCGTCGTCGTCGTCGTCGTCGTCGTCGTCGTCGTCGTCGTCGTCGTCGCTGTAGTTGTTGCTGTCGTAATTGTTGCAAGTGTAGTAGTTGTTGCTGTCGCATCCGTTGTAATTTTAGTTGTTGTTGTTGCCGTTGTCGCCGTCGTCATCTTAGTTGTTGTAGAGGCTGTTGTTGTTGTCGTCATCGTCGTAGTTGTTGTGGTTGTCGTAGTCAATGGCTTTGGTTCCGGCTTGGGTATTGGTCCCGGCACAGGTCCAATTATGGGCGGGGGTATAGGCAGAGGTCCCGGGCCTGGCTTAGGAGGCTTAGGTCTGGGTCTACGCTCCGACTTAGTAGTAGTAGTAGGTTTTGTTGTTGTTGTTCTCGTCGTCGTCGTCGTCGTCGTCGTCGTCGTCGTCGTCGTCGTCGTCGTCGTCGTCGTCGTCGTCGTCGTCGTCGTCGTCGTCGTCGTCGTCGTCGTCGTCGTCGTCGTCGTCGTCGTCGTCGTCGTCGTCGTCGTCGTCGTCGTCGTCGTCGTCGTCGTCGTCGTCGTCGTCGTCGTCGTCGTCGTCGTCGTCGTCGTCGTCGTCGTCGTCGTCGTCGTCGTCGTCGTCGTCGTCGTCGTCGTCGTCGTCGTCGTCGTCGTCGTCGTCGTCGTCGTCGTCGTCGTCGTCGTCGTCGTCGTCGTCGTCGTCGTCGTCGTCGTCGTCGTCGTCGTCGTCGTCGTCGTCGTCGTCGTCGTCGTCGTCGTCGTCGTCGTCGTCGTCGTCGTCGTCGTCGTCGTCGTCGTCGTCGTCGTCGTCGTCGTCGTCGTCGTCGTCGTCGTCGTCGTCGTCGTCGTCGTCGTCGTCGTCGTCGTCGTCGTCGTCGTCGTCGTCGTCGTCGTCGTGGTCGTGGTCGTGGTCGTGGTCGTGGTCGTGGTCGTGGTCGTGGTCGTGGTCGTGGTCGTGGTCGTGGTCGTGGTCGTGGTCGTGGTCGTGGTCGTGGTCGTGGTCGTGGTCGTGGTCGTGGTCGTGGTCGTGGTCGTGGTCGTGGTCGTGGTCGTGGTCGTGGTCGTGGTCGTGGTCGTGGTCGTGGTCGTGGTCGTGGTCGTTGTTGTTGTTGTTGTTGTTGTTGTTGTTGTTGTTGTTGTTGTTGTTGTTGTTGTTGTTGTTGTTGTTGTTGTTGTTGTTGTTGTTGTTGTTGTTGTTGTTGTTGTTGTTGTTGTTGTTGTTGTTGTTGTTGTTGTTGTTGTTGTTGTTGTTGTTGTTGTTGTTGTTGTTGTTGTTGTTGTTGTTGTTGTTGTTGTTGTTGTCGTGGTCGTGGTCGTGGTCGTGGTCGTGGTCGTGGTCGTGGTCGTGGTCGTGGTCGTGCGGGGCGTGCGCCGGCCGACGCGGACGCGTAAGGACGCGCTGACGCGCAGGATGCCGAGGCTTGAGGCGTAGGCTGAGGAATGTGTACCTCGTGACCGGACGGTGGCGGTCGCGGGTGGGCGCGCGCGCGCGGCGGCGGGGTCGGGTGGGGGGGTGGGGGGCGCCCCCCCGCCGAGGCGACGGTCTTTCAGCGAAGGAAATTGACCTCAACTCACTGACACTGGAGCAGCACAGACTGAACTCAGCAGAGCACAACGTTCCCACCTTCTCGGCGCAGCGGGGGGTCAACAGGGAGAATGGGGGAAAGGGAAAAGGACGACCCCTCACTGCCGCCGGAAGCAAGAAGAGGGTGCCCTTCTGATCTGAGTTTTACCCCATAAAGTATAGCATGTAGTGCGAAAATGCCGCAGTGAGTTTATGCTGTGGTGATTACCGATCGGTCTGATGAACGCAGTCGTCTTACACAAGAAATTTTGTGCACAAGTTGTCTGCTCTGCCCAGTTATTATAAAGGGCCTTTTGGTCATCACCTAGGTACCTTAGAATGACGGCCCTTGTGATATTTTGGTGTAAACTGCAAGTAGCTGTTGCGGGATATGTTACACTAAAGCCGAGAAAACACGCCAGCCCAGAGTACGGTAATCGTTTAATTCAAACTGACGAGTACATATGGGCATCTCTCGCCACTTGGCAAAACCATCCATTTGCGACCTGCAACACTTGGGAGCTTCAACGCCAGCTAGGAAGACTAACAGAGTGTACATTCCTCTAACTCTGCCAGTCAAGACGTGGGCGAAATCCTAATCAAAAGGTGAAAGAAGGAGCAGGCAAAAGATGCGCGAAATTGTCCACCTGCAGACGGGCCAATGCGGCAACCAGATTGGAGCCAAGGTATGGTGGGGGTGGGGAGGGGGGACTCTTCTTTGACTTCTATGTTGTATGAAGCGCATTTCTCTGTTCCTAGAGTCCATAAGCCAAGAAGACATATGTACACCGCAAGCCAATGGGCGACACTTTTCTGCGCTCAATGTTTCGTTGCTTTCGTTTCAGCAAGTTGGTGTATGACTGCTTTCAACATTGGGATTATTGAAAGATATTGACACAGCATGTACTTCCACTTCTTATGCCTTCGCTGAGTCTTACCTCTGTCACTCTTCACTTCTATTCTCTGCCCTAACGTTGTCACTGTCCGTCCAAGAGGCCCGATCACTCTGCATTTGAATCACCGCCTAAGTTATGGGTTGTGTTAATGGTCTTAACTTGCTTTAAGTGTCTGTATGCAATTATGTATTAGTTACGGTAAGTCAACGGAATTCATTCGTATGTGCTGGTTGGAGAGTTTCTATTGAAACTGGAAGGCAAGTCCTATTGTGGTGTGGCCCACGTGTGATTATATCTGACGCGTTGAAGTGTGGGATGATGCACTAGTTTCACGATGGTAGTATGGCGGCGAGAATAGAGTTGCACTTTTGTTGAACGTTCCTACCTATGTGTCTTATAATGCCTTGATTCCATCATGCCTTTGACGATTCGCGATCAACTCCTGTACAGTTTCTGCGCTTCCAGTGGCAGATTATTACCCTGAGCGCCTGAGGAGGCGAGTCGAGTCATCAGTGAGACGCTTCTTCTCTCGCCCCCCCCCCTCCCCCCATCCTTCATCAGTGTTTGTGTGTGTGCCGTTTGTCAGTCGGCGTCCAATGCATAGGCAACGAAGGCATGGCTGAGTGAATGAGTGCTTTAGAGAGTGAGTGAGGGTGTCTTCCCTCTGCTGTCAGACTGGCCCATGAGCTACCCCAGTCTAGCAGCGGTGGCTATTTCATCAATAGCCAAATAGGGGGCCAGTGACGCCTCTTCCACTTTACGACAAGAGCAGGGATGGAGGAAGGGGGGAGGGACTGTCCTTGAGGGTAGTGTAGATGCAATGATCACCTCTGCAGTGACCGCACTTGCTGTTACGACTGTGGGATGGGCAAAGTTGCATACAGGGAGGGGGGGGGGTGTTGATGCATGAACAAACTGTAAACGACTGACGTAGTGCAATTTGCATGTCTTTTTCGCCACGTTTCTGACGTCTTCAAGCAGGTTATAAGCTCAAAGTCGGACGATGAGAAGCATAGAGGCAGTTGTGCTGTTCAGTTCTGGGAGGTGATCTCGGACGAGCACGGCATCGACCCCGTCGGCGTCTACGGCGGCGACTCCGACCTCCAGGTAAGCCTTCCACTTACTTCTGTTTCTCACTAATAGGCTGCGCCATGATTTCTATCTTTGTGCCGCGCATAGTTGGAGCGCATCAACGTCTACTACAACGAGGCCAGCGGGGCCAAGTACGTGCCCAGGGCCGTGCTGGTCGACCTGGAGCCCGGGACCATGGACAGCGTCAGGGCGGGACCATTCGGCCAACTGTTCCGCCCTGACAACTTCGTGTTTGGACAGAGCGGGGCCGGCAACAACTGGGCCAAAGGGCATTACACGGAGGGAGCGGAGCTCGTAGACTCCGTACTGGACGTCGTGCGCAAGGAGGTCTGTTTACATGGTGTTACATGGTATGTAGATCTAGCTTTAGCTTATCATCCTTTCTTAGTTAACCACTTGTTGATCGCTATGTAACTGCGTGTATTGCTACAGTAACGGGAAGCATGACTCACTGCTGACGGAGGTACATGGGTTGACCGTGGTTTCTTGCCCCTGTTGTTGTCGTACATACTGATAATTATGATCAGGAAAGTCTTGCTGACGAGTCGTCACTGTGGTCAACAAGTGGTTAGGCGTGGTTATATGGCGAACAAGAAATCAACAGCATGGCAAATAAATCATTTCAGGCCGAGCAGTGCGACTGCCTGCAGGTTGGACCCTTCATCTGCACAGCGTCAACTACACCTCATCATCGTGCCAATATGCAACTCCTTGTGTACATATTTTCACACGTGTCGTGTCTTGCTTGCAGGGCTTCCAGATGGCCCACTCTCTGGGCGGCGGCACTGGCAGCGGTCTGGGCACTCTGCTGATCACCAAGATCCGCGAAGAATACCCCGATCGCATCATGAAGACCTACTCTGTGGTCCCATCGCCCAAGGTCTCAGACACGGTGGTGGAGCCCTACAACGCCACGCTGTCGGTGCACCAGCTGGTGGAGAACACGGACGAGACCTTCTGCATCGACAACGAGGCCCTCTACGACATCTGCTTCCGCACACTCAAGCTCAACAACCCCACATACGGTGGGCACTTGCATAATCTGCAGACATGTCATTGTCTTTTGTAAGACGATTGTCTTAGACGATTTAACTCGGTTTCAAATTGTCCGACAGGACAAGACAATTTGGATTGTCCTGGGGTTTTGCAGAGACTAGACGAAGGAAAGACAATCAAAACGACTAGGTGTGACAAATGGGTGAATTGTCCATCAATTGTCCTTTGTGGAATGGCGCGCCATAACTCGGCGTAGTCCAGACTAATTTCTGGGACCATCTACATGGTATGAGGTAGTCTAGGGATTTGTGTAGTGCCAACTTCCTCTGCATGGGAAACGCTTGCTCCTGGGAGACAAAGCGCTCACTCACCACAACCCTCTCAGGGACAATCTAGGACAACGCAAAGAATTTAAGTTAAGGCAAGACAAAGACAGGACAATCAAAGGCAAAGACAAGTGGATTGAATGTTTGTGGTCAAAGGCGAAAAACAAGACAATGACAAAGTGCTAGGAAAATAGCATGTCTGGTTTGATGGACGGAATGGATGGTCCTGGTGCCTTCTCTTCAGGCGACCTGAACCACCTGGTGTCCATGACCATGAGCGGCGTGACCACCTGCCTGCGATTCCCCGGACAGGTCGGTCTAACGCTGACAGCAGAGAAGAGGCATAACCTCTTAGTAGTGCTGTCAGAATTGAGAATTCATCTGAACCATTCCAGTTGAACTCTGACCTGCGCAAGCTGGCCGTCAACATGGTTCCCTTTCCCCGACTGCACTTCTTCATGCCCGGATTTGCCCCACTCACCGCCCGAGGTCGGGCCTTCTTTGGCGTCTGCATTGATCTTGTTGTTTCATGTAGTGTGTGTTTGTATGGGCGTATAGGTTGAATCTAGACGCTACATATAATCTGTGTAACTGCTAGGGCGCTAGAAATGTGGCCGAGGTCCGTCAAACGTGGCGTATTTTAGAAAGTCGAACCGGATAGCAACTAGGACTGAACCCTACCGAGTAGAAAGAGGCTTCGCTAGGGAATGTACATGTACGTGTGGGGGGAGTGGCCGCTTGTGCGTCGTTGCTATTGTCCGTGACCAACCCACAGGGACGGCCGGCTACAAGGCGATGACGGTGGCGGAGCTGACGCAGCAGATGTTCGACAACAAGAACATGATGGCCGCCTGCGACCCCAGACACGGCCGCTACCTCACCGTCGGCGCCGTCTTCCGCGGACGCATGTCCATGAAGGTGACTGGGCCCTGAGAACCTTATTCATACTCGTTCAGCCTCCCTGCCCTTCGAGAGGAGGGAGTGGACGGCCAGGCAGCTGGTGGCGGACGCGTTCGCGGCTAAGCACTGCATGTGCGCCGTCGACATCGGCAGGGGACGATACCTCACGGCCGCCATCATCTTCAGGGGAAAGAGCCTCATGGCCGTCCGTACTCGTCCCCCGCACACCCGTCCCCACTCCCAAACCTTTGTCACACCTGTTGCACTGGCAATATCGCGTAGCTCTGTACGTACTGTATGTATAGGTTACTGGTTGATTCAAGTATTCATCATCTCTGAGAAAGCCCATGCCCATTCAGCTAGTTAGAGGTCCAGTAAGGTGTCAGCTAAAGTCGTTGACTGCCTGAACTGAAGCAATGGTGAGGCAGCGAGTGGGATACACTTGAAAGTAGAATACGAGCCACCCTCAACAGAGTGGCGTGGACTGTGGAGTAAGCATGACTGACATGAGCTTGAAACTTGTGTTTTCAGAAGAGACTTCACGATCTCCTCAGAGATTCAAATTATTAGTTTAATAACAGTTTGTCCATCCGTACCCCTGTGTGTGCCGCATGTGTTCCTCTCTCACTCTGCCTGCTGCAGGACGTGGACGAGCAGATGCTGAACGTGCAGAACAAGAACAGCAGCTACTTCGTCGAGTGGATACCCAACAATGTCAAGACGGCCGTCTGCGACATACCGCCCAGAGGCCTCAAGATGTCGGCCACCTTCATCGGCAACTCCACCTCCATTCAGGAGCTCTTCAAGCGCATAGGGGAGCAGTTCACCGGTGAGTGAGCCAGTAAATACTCTAATAACCATAGCAAGACAGGGCAATGGCAAACAAATACACCTCCTATATATCCCTAACAGTGTACCGAAGGCATACACAGCAATTTTAATGGTACTCAACCACAGTATACATGTATGCAGTGTACCATATAGTGCACATACAGGAAGTTGGATGCGGAAACTTGGTAGGCTCCGTCTGGATTGCGTTCTGTAGCAATGTGTGAGCGAGTGTGTGCTTGCGTTGCAGCGATGTTCCGTCGCAAGGCCTTCCTCCACTGGTACACTGGTGAGGGCATGGACGAGATGGAGTTCACTGAAGCTGAGTCCAATATGAATGACTTGGTTGGTGATGTTATTACCTATCATTATTATCATGATTACAGTGACATGACAATGACACGATATGATATGACAATCACTGACTGAACCCACTGCAGATCAGCGAGTACCAGCAGTACCAGGAGGCCAGCGCCGACGAGGACGCCGAGGGCGCCGACGCCGACCTGGGCGGTGGCGACGCCTAGCGGACACTAGGCGAAGCACCAACGACGACAGTAGAACTACTAGACCAGCTGCTTCCGCTGAATTTAGCAACACAGGCGTGCTCCGCTTGTTGGCAGTGAAAGGCCGATCTCTGTACCACACTCATTCCAGCCTAGTGCACATTAGCGCTACATATCGTCACTCTGTAATGGCGTCGCAACGAGAATCTCAACTATTCCCTCTCTGATACATATCCAGGTAGCTAGCCGGTAGAGTAGGTAGGTTAGTTTGTGCTACGCTTTGACTTGGTGCTGCGTCGCTTCAACCTCCTTGCAAATGCCAAAAGCTTGCTTTGTGGTGCTATGTTGCTCGAGTAAAGTTCAGCAAATGCGATAACACATCCACAGTTCAAAACGGCATATGGTAGCAAGAGATCGCGCACAGATACATCGGTTGGCAAAGTGACAGAAAGTGAACGGACAGACACACATGCAAGTGATGCGAACCAGTGGTGGTAGAAACGACGCGCGCTGATTGGTCCAACAGATCCCCTATCATATGCGGAAGACGCAGGAAAACCCGCTCAAACTAGCCGAATTCACACTTGCGTCGGCAGGGTGGCAAAAACAAAACAACTGGCGACAGCAAGTGACACGTCCGGTACTGGTAAAAGCGTGGCAAACACTGACAAAATCTGGGGGAATGCCTTATCCCTTGTGTCTACAGTGGTCCCAATAGCCCTTCAGCGGCGGCCAACTGATGCTGAACAGTTGGGGCCTGCTGAGGGGGCGGGGCCGTGGGCAAGAATTGGGCGCTATTGGACGCATTTTGGGGGCA
This sequence comes from Linhomoeus sp. GSCO2_2, assembly GCA_030248115.1. Lineage (NCBI taxonomy): Eukaryota > Metazoa > Nematoda > Chromadorea > Monhysterida > Linhomoeidae > Linhomoeus > Linhomoeus sp. GSCO2_2. The sequence goes on along the minus strand of JASAMZ010006792.1, from coordinate 45,263 downwards.
ATTGGGCTCTTGTGAGCCGGCGAAGAAGGGGTGTTGCAGGCATTGGCGGGCCGTAGGGCGGCGACTCCCCTCGAACTGCAGCAGGGACTGTAACAACGACATAAGGGGTGGGTTGCCAGCCATGAGATGACAGATACGGGCATTATAACATGATCCCCAAACTAAGAGGTGTCCCACACACACACACACACACAGACTGAAACTTGGACACTTGGAAGTTGCCGCGCAAGACTCACCCACCCCATTCCCTCCAACCCACCCCCCCCCCCCCCCCCTGCAACGGACAGTCAGTCATGATACCCTTTGCCTCCAGACTTGAGGAAGTCCGACCCCAACTCTTGACAACCTGTTGCATTCAAATGCCTCCAAACACTATCCCAAACCTCAATCAAGCTCAACGCCTGACTCGTCAGAGGCGTATGGGCCTGTCTCAGCCTCTGTCTCAGTCCCAATGGAGGCTGCTGTTGGGCCTGTAGGAAGGCGTCTCTGGGCACTACAGCGTCCACAGGCCACTGGTGAGCAGAGGGCACGCCCAGAGTGTGGAAGATCAACTGCAGCTGCTGCGTCTCCGACTGACCTCCGAATAAAGGTTCGCCTCTGAAATGATAGTGGATACTGTACGCTTCATTATGTCCACTGACAGCGACAGCTGACAACACCCACCTGCAGTGTAGCTCGGCCAGAATGCAGCCCAGACTCCAGAGGTCCACAGAGGGCGAGTAGCTGCTCTGGAGAAGCACCTCGGGCGCCCGATACCACAGCGTCACCACCTGAAACATGAATGAAAGGGATAAAATTCCTGTAATGGTTTTCAGGGGCTCAGAAAAGAGCTAGTAACTTTCGGCCGATCGAACTGTGGAAATGACATTAGAAGTATTTAGTACAGTATGCTTCCAATTCCAACAGTTAGCAGCAAAACCACTCCTGTGGGCTACTGTAGCAGGCAACACATGGACACAAAGCATGGGCATACCACTGTGGTGAAGGCGGCGTGTAGGGAGTAGGAGCGCGAGAGGCCGAAGTCGCAGATCTTCAAAGAGCCGTCTCGGTTCACCAGCATGTTCTGCGTCTTCCTTCATTGAGTTTCATCAGTTATCATCACCTCATCACAATAATCACAATCCCAGCCACGCACAAGTCTCTGTGGACGACGTTGTTGGCGTGGAGGAAGTCCACCCCCCTGAATGCCTGCAGGGCCATCTGGCGCAGCTGCTGCGGGGGCAGGGGGCGGGGCAGTCGCCTGAGGAACTGGTAGAGGTCCCAGTCGCACTTCTCGAACACCACGTGGATGTAGAGCTCGCGCTCGGTGCGCAGGCCGTGGCACACGTCCAGCAGTCTGCAGATAGGGGGAGGGGATTACGGTAGATACTCCAATAAGCCCTCCCAACCTCGAATAAGGCCCTCCGCGCACCAAGAGTACCCACTTCCGTGAGTGAGGTTGAAACAATATACCATCCAGAGTACGGAGGCTGATTAGAGTATTTACGGCACATGGAGGGGAGATGAGGGAAAGGGGGAGGGAGGGATTGAGGGAGGGAGGGAGGTAGGGAGGAAAGGATGGTGGGATGGGGGGGGGGGGGGGGTGGGAGGGGGGGGGGAGGGGAGGAAGCTGGAGGGAGGCAGGGATCTGGAGGGGGGGATCGAGTGTGGAACCCAAAATGTCAAGTACTACTTCAATACCCTGGCTTAGTCCTGACTTTTGACCCACCTGACGACGTTTGGGTGCTGTCGTCTCTCCAGAGCCTTGAGCGTGGCGATTTCCCTGATGACGTTCTGCGGTATGCCCTCCTCCGACAACTGGACGCGCACCTTCTTCAGCGCGTACTGTAACACAACACACACGCAATACAATCCAATAAAAACTACCGTACTCTTTTTAAAACAATGTCAGACCCACTTCCAGTCCAGTGGCCCTATCTCTAACACAGTAGACGGTGCCGTATGCCCCAGATCCAATCTGTGACACTTCCTCATAGTTCCAATTCTCATTGTTCCAGGGTTCCTCCCCTTGCGGTTGACTCTGGGGAGCACAGTGCCCTGACGCCATCACTTGCCTTGGTGTAGTATGACACTTTGCAGATTAGATTTTCACTACCTTTGAGTGGTGTGATCACAATTTTGTAGAAATGTGAATGTACGGATGCACTACAATCCACAACTCACAGGGACGATTGAACAACGAACAGGCAGACGGACTCCTTTACTCAACCTCCCCTCTCACCCAAAGAAGACTGGCGACGTGTCCCATCCTAATTGTAACACAAAGACAAAGGAGAGAGAGAGGGAATACCCACCAAACAACGCGCAGAGAACGTGGAATAGAAGGCCTCAGTCGATGCTGGATAGTTAGTCACCAAACCAAAACAAATTCCAGTCAAGCCCCTTCAAAATCACCACCTACCCTCTTATCTCATACTCAGTTCACTCGCTCGCTCCACACAGCCGGCAGACAGACAAACAATGGGGCGCGCCTCAGGGAGGGAACAACGGTGCCTAACAACAACAACCATGTGATATAACATGTATCCAGTGAACTGACGTGTGTATGTCTGTGTGTGTTTACCAATCAGTTACCATATCACAGGGAGCACAAAACAGTACTCAGAGTACTCATCATCAGTGCTGGGGCAGGCCTGCAGAAGTCTCTCTGCCCTCGCCGCCGCCGTCTCCTCCTCTGCCGCCGATGTCTTCTCCCAAAGGGGCCGCTTGCTGCAACAACACCACAGACATAATGTATGTTGTACTTAGCAATGCATTGTATGTATGGTATTCTGTATACGGTAAGATAACACATAAAACACTGCATGGTGTAATGTAACATGCAAGATATTCGTTTTAGGACACGATCATGCTGTTACGTTGAGTACCTACAACAGTGTTGTCAACCACTACACAATTATTGCAGTAACCGCAATCTGCAAAACACATGCAAGAGATAATGTTCTCATTCAATATCCCACTCACTTCAGTGGCAGAGAAGAAGTCGACGACGTCGGCCGACGAAGGCGCTGAACGAAGCAAAAGTGGGACTGTTCAGGTTGTTGAAAGAACACAAAGCAAGCGAAAGAAGCCTAAATCGATGCAACAAGTGCCATGAATCGAACCTTGGGGCATGAAGAAGCCAGGCTGTGGAGGAGCAGGCGTTTCAGCAGCGGCAGTACTTGCCTGCTGCCGATTGTCTTCGGAGGTGGCCGCAGGATTCGCCGCCTGTCCAATCAACGGATTGAAGTAGCGCGAACCTGTGAATATTGGTCCTTGTAATGGTAATCGTTGGATGAGCAAGTGAAGAATGATAGCGCAAATCCTCCAATAATGGCCCCGGCGCATATTTTTCAACCTTGTCTGGGGTGGGGGGGGGGCTATTTTCGCCGCCCCCCAGGGCGGCGAGTATATATACGGACGCTCTTGTCCGTTCGTGTTTCTGTGTGTGCCGTCAAACTAGACAAGACGGTTGCTGCCTCCCGATGCAGTCGATGGCGCTGATTACGGATCCGATGTCCGTTTCTGTTGCTCAATTCAAAATAAGTCACTTTTTAACGTTTATTTTTCACTCAAATTTCTTTATTTGGTGCTTACGGTGGTGTTCGCGTGTATAGCGAAAGAGCAGCGAAAGAGCAGACGCGCTATAAAGACCGTAATCGCCAAATAGACGCCAAATTCAGCCTATAAGAGCGCCGTTTTGAGATGAGCTGTGATGCGACAGCATGGCGTAGGCGTCTAGGGCGTCCGACGCGCGAAAAACCCGCGCGAGCCAGCCGAGGTTCGAGCCTCGACGACTATTTTGCTGTTTTGCTGCGCATTTGCGTATTTTTGCCATTTTGTTTTTGATATGGTATAATTTAAGAGACATTGCCGTAGCGGCTTATAGTTTCTCGAAGTGAGCAACGAGTCAGAATTGGCAAATATCGTCGCAAATGGCAATTCGGCAAGTCAACTACTGTATGATGAATGGTGTATAGTCCGCGAACTACTATGAAATTGAGATAGTTTTGTGACTTTGGCATACGAACTTTGACTGTGACGTTGACGACGAGACGATGAATTTATGACATATTTTCGTATTTTAGAGTGAATGAATGAATGAATAAATGATGGTTTTATTTCGCCGCCCCCCAGGGCGGCGACGCTATTGTCTGTTCGTGTGTGTGTGTGTGTCACAAAACTAGACATGACGGTTAGTGCCACCCAATAGAGTCGAATGCGCTGAGTAACGCGTCGATGTCCGTTTCTGTTGCTAATTTCGCTATTTCGAGATATTTACAATCAAAATATTAAAAATGACACTTATTTGCAGTCGTATCGGGAAAGTTTTTGGTGAAATGGAAGGGGCATAAGACGCGATGAATTTGTGACATAGTTTCGGATTTTGGAATTCACGAAATTAGGGATATTTTCAAGGTTTTTGTCAAAATTTCCAAATTTCGACAAATTCAAACAGCTTAAATTTTAAAACTTCTTTGCACGGATGTATCGAGCATAGTATTTAGCAACTAGTTTCTGATTTTATAATTAACGAAATTTGGTATATTTTCAAGGGTTTTGTTAGAATCCCCAAATTTCGACAATTTGAACAGCTAAAATTTTAAAAGTTCTTTGCACGGAGGTATCGAGCATAGTCTGCCAAGTATTTAGCAAATTTTTTTCAAATTTTATAATTACCGAAGTTAGGGATATTTTCAAGGGTATTGTTAAAATTCCCAAATTTCGACAATTTCAGGCCCTAAGCCCAAAAGAGTAGGGCGTCGTCCCATTTATACCCTTTTCAATAGGGCGTCGTCTCATTTGGACGCTTTTATTGCACCGTGTGCCTGCGGCGAATTTCTCTGATCCATTTATGGATCAGTCACCACAATTATAAGCGCAAAGTGTGCCTGCGGCGAATCTTCTGATCCATTTGTGGATCAGGTACCACGAACAAAATGCAATTACTCCAAGACCAATTGCGGCGATACCCCACCAGATTGCCGACTAAATGTCTAGCGGCACTTCACTATCCAGTGCGCACTATTGCGCACACGCTCTCAAGTTTACACTGATGCCAACGTGGTGCCCCGGTTTTTACACAAAGCTTGTTTTTCGCCCGGCCTCAGCCGGGCGAACCCCTACGAGAGCTTATCGTGCGTTCGTGCCTTCGTTCGTGCGTTCGTCACGCTCTCATATCTCGGCGTTGGTAAGTCGTAGGAAGGCGATCTTGGGCTTTATGGATAGCTCTCGACTTACTGGTAATGTCGCTAAGAGACTTCGAAATTCAAAAGTTTGAATTGCGCGCGCTACAGTAACCCGAAGGTCAAAACGGAAAACGGCTGTAACCTTACGTCGTAGAGCGACGCGCGATAGGTCAACTAAAAGGTCTCGACGTGCGCTTTCGCTTGGCATTAAAAGTTTTCTTAATTACGCAAACACGCAACACGAAAAGCGACATTCTCGCGTTTTTAGCGCGGAAATCGCTCTAACTCGCTCAGCGTGCGTCGTAGGGAGACGATCTTGGGTTGGTTGGATAGCTCTCGACTCACTGATCATTTGTTCTTCTATTGGTCGAAACTCAAAAGTTTGAATTTCGGGAGCTACAGTAACCCAAAGGTTCAAAACGCGAAATTTGTCTAACTCGCTCGTCTTCCGTCATAGAGAGACGATCTTGAGTTCGTTGAATAGGTTTTGGCACACTGATAATTCCGTTAAGAGAACTCGAAATTCAAAAGTTTGAATTGCGCGCGCTACAGTAACCCGAGGGTTCAAACCGCAAAACGGCTCTAACACGCTCGTCTTACGTCGCAGAGCGGCGTGCGATAGGTCAACTAAAAGGTCTCGACGTGCTCTTTCACTTGGCGTAAAGATTTGTTAATTACGCAAACACGCACCACGAAAAGCGACATTCTTGCGTTTTAGCATAGAAATCGCTCTAACTCGCTCAGCGTGCGTCGTAGAGAGACGATCTTGAGTTGCTGGATAGCTCTTGACTCACTGATCATTAATTTGTTCTTCTATTGGTCGAAACTTAAAAGTTTGAATATCGCGAGCTACAGTAACCCAAAGGTTCAAACAGCAAATGGGCCCTAACTCGCTCGTGTTACGTTGTAGAGCGGCATTCGTTCGACCGTTTGAAAGCTTACGTGGAGGCAGTTGTTGAACGGTCATTCCTAAAGAAATATTTTTGTTTTTTTAACCCTTGTCTTACGAACAACTTTGTCTGCTAAAAAAATCAATCCCGGGCGATCCCAATGTTGCCTTGCAACAACCGCTCAGAAATGCGTGTGCCTTGCTCAAAAAATTAATCCCGGGCGATCCCAATGTTGCCCTGCAAGAACCTCTCAGAAAGGAGCGTGTCAGAAGTAGCGCATGAATAGTGGACTCCGGGCGGGCGCGCGTCATATCGGAAAGGCTTCGAAATACTTTACAAAAGTATCCACTCTTTTACTCTTCCACTTTAAAAGACTCAGAAACCACTCTGTATTAATAAAACAACTCAGCTTTTTTAAAACAGCTTGTTGCAACCTCATAAAAAAACTGGACCGCTCATTGGAGGGGGGGGGGCGCTTATTGGAGAAAATACGGGGCGGCGCCTACTGGAGGAAGTACGGTACATGTGTGGACCAGTACTGTGGGGGGGGGGGCCGCTGGTGCATCGCACACAAGCTCTCCCCCAACCATCTCTAACTTCCTCCATCCCCTACCCCCACTCCTCCTGACGGCCTGCAGACCCTGCTGTTGCTGGGCCTGAATCAGCTGGCCGTCCACCTCGCTGGGAGGGGGACCCGACTCCTTCTCCTCCTCCGTAGCCTGAGGATCCACCCACCTTCCCTGGGCTTTGTCATAATAGAGCTTCTGAGTGAATAGGGGGTGACTGCGAGTGACTGTCAGTGACTGAGGCACCGACAATGCCTGGAGCTGAAAACAACTGACCTCGCCGGCGCCCAGTCTCGACTCGTCGGGCAAATGCATCTGCGGGGTGCTGAGACGACTGGCGATCTTCCCGAACCAGCTCTGTAACATGACAAAGCTTATTTTCAAGACACGATTTCTGGATCAATGACAGTAATTGCTGCTCCCACATTGATCCTGGAGCCTCCCTGCTGTTGGGACTGCTCCTGTGAGGGCTGCTGTGCAGACTGCTGTTGCTTCTGTTGCTGTGAAGGCGCCCTCTGTTGCGCCTGAGGTTGCTGCTGCTGCTGCCTCTGCACTGGAGCCATGGCTGGGACTGCAGGCATCGCTGGCGGGCCGGCTATACATTGAAAAGCTTTACACAAATACAGTTTTGTACAAAGAATATACATTGAGAGAACCACCAACCAGCAGGCACGAGTGGGACCAGTGGGGGAGGCAGGGCCTCGTTGGCAGCAGATGGGGGACTGTCGAACACGCTGTCGGGAGAAGAGCTCTCTGGAAGGAAAGAGAAGGAACTCTGAGCCACTGTAACACCTAGTGTTGTCAAAATGCTATCATCACGCACTCTGTTCTTTCCTCATACTCCCTCTACTCTCCCCATCAACTCCGCTGCACCTTCATTGACACTACTACGACAAAGCTCCACTTCATACACCTAAGTAGTATAGAGGGGCTTTCTGGTGGAATGTACTACGAGTTTCTGGTGGAATGTACTACAGCAGATCTTTCCCGGGGAATGTACTACGGAGCTCCCGTGGAATGTACTGGGCGTGATTTTCCGCCAGATTCAAACGGTGTCTCTAATAAGCGCACCCCCTGTAAGCCTAAGCCTGTGAGTGTATGCTCTCGGACGGTGTGCTGAAGCATAGGAGGTTTCTGGCCGGTACTTGTTTTCGGGCCGGTGTGGGCGTGATTTTCCGCCAGATTCAAACTGTGGCTGTAGATTGCAGGACGCAAGCCTGGTGAAAAGTTTTCTGTGAAAAGTGCTGGGAATTCCCAAAGCCCAAGGGAAGGAGTGCGCTCCTCTAAGCCTAAGCGGTCCAATTGGGCTGTTCTGGAGAGCTAAGGGTCTCTAATAAGCGCACCCTCTCGGCGTACGGGCGCAAGACTCACAGGGACGGCTCCCCTATTAGATAAGTCGTATTTTTATTTATTATACCTAAATAATTTAATTAACTCAAATAACGCCCCTTCTGTCCGCCAAACTCCCTTCCAGCCCCGGCGCACAGAGGGGGGACTACGCGTCGGAGGCGAATCTATTGGACGGGGGTGAGTTTCACTCCGATTGGGGAGGGACAAGGGGATTTTCACTCCGTTTGGGGGAGGGGGAGTACGGTGGGGGAGGGACAAGGGGATTTTCACTCCGTTTGGGGTAGGGGGAGTACGGTAGGGGAGGGGCGAGCGATATTCCACTCCGTTTGGGGGAGGGGGAGTACGGTAGGGGGGGGGGGGGGTGGGGCGAGCGATATTTCGGCTCGTTTGGGGGAGGGGGAGTACGGTAGGGGAGGGGCGAGGGGATTTTCACTCTGATTGGGGGAGGGGGAGTACGGTAGGGGAGGGGGAGGGGGGTGGGGAGTGAGTCACCCCTCACATAGGGGCCTCCCAATTCCAGGAATCGTCCAGCTGGAGCGGCGGTGGCGCTCGGCCATTGGCGGGAGGTGGAGATGGCCAATAAGGAGGAGCGCTGGTGCTCGAGCGGCACCCCCACGTCCAGGACTGAGATTTGGTTTAAGTGGTCACATATGGCAGATGGTCTGCCCGCACCCCGCGATATTGTAGAAAGGGCAGTCTATGTAATGTCCAGGGGGCGAACCCTGCACATGTGAAGCTGCCTGCATGTGTAGGCGTGCCTTTGACTTTGTTTAACAATGTAAATTTCGAAATTGACACATTATTGTAGCAATGGCCACCAGTCCCCTGTTTGACATCTTTCAAAAGGTGTTTAAACGACGGCCAGGGTTCGATCAGGCGAACTACACAGTAATTGATCTGCCGCCAGATGGAGCCCCAATGTTGGACCCTGATGAAATCTGGCGACCGGTACAGAAAGAAGTGAAGAACGTTGGTGTGACCGTACGAAGACGCAGAGAGGCTGGGGGATTTTGGGAAGGACTCCCATTGGTTGGAGTGTTTTGCTTTGCGGCCAGAATTAGGCCGCTGCTCACTGCTTTGAACCGTGGGGAGCAGAGCGCTCAGGAGGATTACGCAAAATTTTCAACCCACATGAAGGCCACTGTGGATGGCACACGGGGTCAGGAGGGCTTCGTGGAGGACCATCCTATCGAGGCATTGGCCACACTGCAGCTCACGGCGTATCTGGACTCAGTGTTCACATTAAGACGGCCTGTGTGAACCACCTCCGCTCAGCAGTGAAGAGACTCTTGGAGGTATACCTGGGTCTTTCTGTCACAACAGTGTAACTACAATGACTGTTTAGGATCCCATGATTATCAAAATAGTGTATGACGGCCCCCAACTGGTCTCACTCATATATGAATGGTTTGGGATCACTGTCAGAGGTTGGGTAGCCGTGGGGCGAGTTGCACGGATTTTTGGCAATGACGAAATGGCAGAAGGTAATTACTAAAATTCTATAAATGGTATGTCAGCTGTCTAATTTTCTCTTCTAGGCCTGCGAATGAGGGGGCTTTTCTCAACAATACGGGCTCGGTTGCAGCCCTCTCTCCCCGTCTCAGAACCAGCAGAGTTCAGCGCATCAAACGTGTGGTCACGATATACTCCCTATACCTACGAAGTACTACAATCTTGTCACCGTAATATTCAACTGAACCTGCAACTCTCCTATGTTCCTCAGGCTTTCTGTGAAATGGGGGCGGGCGGTGCGTTAGATTTGGTGATGGCCGCCCTATTTGAGGCGGGAAATTACAGCACACGACCGTTGCTGTACGGCCTCAGTTTTTCCTGGGCACCCCCCCCTTCTGGTCCACCGAAGCAGTTGCGACATGATGGAACCTGAAAACTCGCCATCAGGCTATGACGAGTCGAAATTCAGACGCATGGTTCTTCGAAAGACTGGGCGTGCACAGTCGCTACGGTTGGGGAATGTGTGACAAGAGGCCCGCGACTAGTAGGCAAGAGGCCCGCGGGGGCAGGAGGCCCGCATGGTAGGGGCAAGAGGCCCGCGAGGGGTGAGCAAGAGGCCCGCAGACGCTGAGGGGGCAAGAGGCCCGCAAGGAAGGAGCAAGAGGCCTGTGGTAGAGGTGCAAGAGGCCCGCAAGGTAGGGGCAAGAGGCCCGCGGCTAAGCGGCAAGCTTATGAACTTCTGAAGCTCACCCTTGTAACTATGTATGCCATCACCGTGACTTAGTGGCGGTTGCCCTGGCGCTCAAGTCTGTTCAATGAGGGTAGCTGAATCGTCTTCCAGCCACTTTAAAACTTGTAACGTTCAGTAACTGTAGACTGGAGAAAAGTGGGTCTGTCATTACCACTGTGTCCATTGTTTCAAGGTTTTGGTATTCGTTTGTACATAGTTGTTGTGTTCCAAGGGCGCCTGAAGAAAGTTTTGTTTTGTTGTTGTACCAGCAAAAGCCTTGGAACACTGCTAACAATTCAAGGAACATTCTTCTTAAATTGTTACAGTCATAATCCTGACGTTCCAGAACATTGTTCCGACGGATCAGTACGGACACTTCATAAAGCGTATGAACTTGCAACTCCAGTCAAGATTGCATGTAGCGTCGCAGGCATGGTTGTAGTGAAACTCAGTTTGAATAATTAAAACTGTAACTCAAGAATAAATTCTACTGATACTGCAACTGAAACTAAATGAGTTCTGATGTTCTGTGGTCACCCCTGATTGCCAGTTTTATTGTAGAATGCATCAAAATGCAAGACAATCAGAATTCATACCAAGCGCTGCTGGCTCTCCTTCTGAATTACACTCGACTTCATGCGCTCCCGCTTGACGACAGCTGTTGATTGGTGACCGTGTTGTGGCTAAATCTGTCTGGTTGTGCGTTGTGATTGTGAGGCCCTTGTTTGAGATGAACACGTCTACACATTGTCTAATGCAACGCGAAGCATTCTCAAAGTTGCACACATATGTGCGTACATTGTGCAGGTACACAAATTGGAGTTTCTTTCGGCAGCGCGGGCCTCTTGCTCACCCTTCGTGGGCCTCTTGCCTCTTTACTGCGGGCCTCTTGCCCCTACCTTGCGGGCCTCTTGCCCCCGCGGGCCTGTTGCCCCTCCATCGCGGGCCTCTTGGCCCCTCCGCGTCTGCGGGCCTCTTGCCCCCGCGGGCCTCTTGGCCAACTACGTTGAGGCCAATTTTGCGCTTCGAGCTCCCATTCCCGCGTGAATGAGTCTAGGGTGCTAAAATTTGGCGTCAGATGTGTCAACACACTGGGCTAACGCATCTCCAAGTTTCATCCTTCTAGCTTTCCTACAGCTTGCTGGGGGGGGGGGGGGGCGGAACTTTCGAATCACCGGTACATGCCGTGTTAATGCTGCCAGGTCTATGGAAGAGAAGCTTGGAGGAACTTCATGTTCAAGATTCCAGCGGTTGAACGCGACCGACCAGTCAACATTCATAATGTCTGTCTGAAAGACACATGGATGGGTGCGAACACGCCCTTTGCGCGATGATTAGCACCTAAGACCCAGACGACCTTTGAAGAAGCCAAGACATGTCAGGCGCCTTTAGAGCAACAGATGCTTGTTCAACAACAATTGGTGAACATGACAAAGCATCTCAGTCCTTGTTGGCTTCTCATTCATAATGATCGCTTATTGTTTTGTCTGCTATCCTTGCGATATTGATGCTGTGGCTCAAGGCGGCACCTGGGACGCCAACGATTGGTCAGTGGAAGTACTTGTTCATTGTTTGTGTACCTACGTGACTGCATTGTGGCTACACTTATTCATGGCCAATGTTATTAGCGTTTACAAAGGCGTGTTGACGTTGTAGTGCAGTACCGGAGTTCTGTAGAGGAGGATAGCGCTTGCACGCATGAGCTAACCAGAAATTTTCAATTATCCTCCACCTCCCATTTGTGAGAGAACAAAACCTCGTGAACATATACAGGCAAATGCGTCAAACAAATTTGCTCGACAGATTTTGTTCGATTTTGATTCATTTTTATCGATAGTCTAAACTGTATTTGACAATATCAGTGGGGCGAACAAGATTTGTCGAACAAATTTGTTTGACGCATTTGACCGCATATGTTCGCGAGGTTAATCAATATAGATACTGGTATTCACGTCGACTCGTTGCAACACGCTCGTCGAAATTTCTGCCAATGAACTGCCTTGCGGATTGAAACAAGCTTTGTGCGAAAACAGGGTCTCACTACTAGCTTCGCATAAGGAGAAGCCCAGGAGCGTTGAGCGTAGAATGCACAACGCGTCATTGCACGTGTCAGTCAGTGTCAGAGGACAAATGTCAGGCGCACACGTACTATGCCAATAAGAGTAGGGGAGTTGGATGGTCATTGTTCGTCTGTTTATTGACCGCAGTCTGCGCTGGTGCTGCTACGTTTGGAAGCGCTACAGACTGGGTGAGTTATGCTTTTCGAGAAACGTTGTAGATGCAGATATTGCAGGCAAGGACAGGATAGCGCAAAAGCTAGGACCAACCAACCAATTGTCGCTTTGGCACAGGCGCATTTGTTGTGGGTCCGCCTGTGCAATGGCTATTTTCGCGCGCTCATTATGTTCTCTTTCAAGTGGCATTCTGCCAGCTGCCAAACGTCTTCCCGTTCACGAGCTGTAACCAACCAAAGGCGACGCGGTCACAAAATTTGAGTAATTTTACGTCTTGCGCCCGCATTTGCGCGTGGGCTGAGATAGAGTGCTGAATTTTTTCATCCTAGTTGGAAACATAATGGGCTACCATGTGTGGAAGTATGACTTCGCTAGCCCTTATGTAGCGTGCTGTGGAGGGGGGCTGGACTTTTGGGACACTCTCCACTGGAGCCCTACTGCAGCTGGTGCATCACGCTAGTTCCCAGAATAGCCCGAAGCACAGCTGACTCTTCGCGAATCACGAAACGAGTCTAACCTACTGTACGCGTCGCCGCCGCTGCATCATAAGATTCGGCATCATGCAATGGGTATGGCCGCTGAGCCCGAGCCACAGCGGGGACACCCCCCCCCCCCCCCCCACATCACACGTCCAGTTTTCCTAAAGCCTCCCATCTCCATCCGCTCCACTGGTCTTCGGAGACGGCTTCCTCGTCTGCAGCAGCAAAGGCGGCAAAAGTATATACTAGCCAAGCCACAGAACGCAGTAGCACGTCATGGCTCCTAGACTGCCATGGTAAACGAACAGTGACACACAACAAGCGTTGTCTAAAAACTGTGACACCACGTTGGCATCAGTGTAAACTTGAGAACGTGTGCGCGATAATGTGCACTGGATAGTGAAGTGCCACTAGACATTTAGGCGACAATCTGGTGGGGTATCGCCGCAATTGGTCTTGGATTTGTTCGTGGTACCTGATCCACTTATGATCCAGATGATCCGCCGCAGGCACACTTTGCGCTTATAATTGTGGTGACTGATCCATAAATGGATCAGAGGAATTCGCCGCAGGCACACAGTGCAATAAAAGCGTCTAAATGGGACGACGCCCTATTGAAAAGGGGATAAATGGGACGACGCCCTATTGTAAAGGGCATAAATGGGACGACGCCCTATTCTTTTGGGCTTAGGGCCTGAAATTGTCGAAATTTGGGAATTTTAGCAATACACTTGAAAATATCCCTAACTTCGTTAATTATTAAATTTGAAACTATTTGCTAAATACTTGGCAGACCATGCTTGATACATCCGTGAAAAGAACTTTTGAAATTTAAGCTGTTTGAAATTGTCGAAATTTGAGGATTTTAACAAAAATATCCCAAATTTCGTTAATTATAAAATCAGAAACTATTTGCAAAATACTTGGCAGACAATGCCCAATGCATCAACGCAAAGACATTGTGAAATTTAAGCTGTTTGAAATTGTCGTGATTTGGGAATTTTGACAAAAACCTTGAAAATATCCCAAAATTCGTTAATTATAAAATGTAGAACGATTTGCTAAATACTTGGCAGCCTATGCCCGACACAACCATGTAAAGAAATAACGAAATTTAAGCCGTTTGAAATTGTCGAAATTTGGGAATTTTGACAATACCCTTGAAAATATCATTAATTTCATTAATTATAAAATCTGAAGCTATTAGATAAACGCTTGGCAGACTATGCTCGACACATCTGTAAAAAAAAATTTTGAAATTTAAGCTGTTTGAAATTGTCGAAATTTGGGGATTATAACAATATTCTTGAAAATATCCTAAATTTCGCTAATTATATTTGCTGAAACTATTTGCTAAATACTTGGCAGACTATGCTCGATACATCCGTGCAAAGAAGTTTTGTAATTTAAGCTGTTTGAATTTGTCGAAATTTGGGAATTTTGACAAAAACCTTGAAAATATCCCTAATTTTGTGAATTCCAAAATCCGAAACTATGTCACAAATTCACCGCGTCTTATGTCTTCTCTCTATTTTAGCAACAAGCTGTGTCTAAAAACTGTGACACCACGTTGGCATCAGTGTAAACTTGAGAGCATGTGCGCGAAATGTGCACTGGATAGTGAAGTGCCGCTAGATATTTAGTCGACAATCTCTGGTGGGGTATCGCCGCAATTGGTCTTGGATTTGTTCGTGGTACCTGATCCACATATGGATCAGAACTCAGAAGAATCGCCGCAGGCACACTCTGCGCTTATAATTGTGGCAACTGATCCATAAATGGATCAGAGAAATTCGCCGCAGGCACACTGTGCAATAAATGCGTCTAAATGAGACGACGCCCTATTGAAAAGGGTATAAATGGGACGACGCCCTATTGAAAAGGGTATAAATGGGACGACGCCCTATTGAAAAGGGCATAAATGGGACGACGCCCTATTCTTTTGGGCTCAGGGCCCGAGGCATCCACACAAAGATTTGTTGAAGTTTAAGCTGCTTGAAATTGTCGAAATTTTTTAAATTCTGACAAAAACCTTGAAAATATACCTAAATTCTTTAATTATAAAATCTAGAACTATTTGCTAAATACTTGGCAGACTATGCCCGACACAACTATGCAAAGACATTCTGAAATTTAGACTCTTTGAAACTGGTAAAATTTGGTAATATTGCCAAAAACCTCGAAAATATCCTTAATTTCATTGATTATAAAATCTAGAACTATTTGCTAACTACTTGGCAGACTATGCCCGACACAACTATGCAAAGACATTTTGAAATTTAAGCTATTTGAAATTGTCGAAATTTCGGAATTTTAACAATACCCTTGAAAATATCCCTAATTTCGTTAATTATAAAATCTGAAACTATTCGTTAAATGCTTCGCAGATTATGGTTCATACAATGGTGCAAAGAAAGTTTGAAATTTGAAATTGCTGTAATTTGGGAATTTTGACAAAAAACCTTGAAAATATCCCAAATTCGTTAATTATAAAATCCAGACCGAGTTGCTAAATACTTGGCAGCCTATGCCCGACACAACCATGCAAAGAAATTATGAAATTTAAGTCGTTTCGGTTTGACATTGTCGAAATTTGGGGATTTTGACAATACCCTTGAAAATATCATTAATTTCATTAATTATAAAATCTGAAGCTATTAGATAAACGCTTGGCAGACTATGCTCGACACATCTGTAAAAAGAAATTTTGAAATTTAAGCTGTTTGAAATTGTCGAAATTTGTGGATTTTAACAAAATCCTTAAAAATATCCTAATTGAATACGTGACACACACAGTATCACAACAGCCTACGTACCATCAAAATTTTGGTTTGACTTCAATATTTCAGACGACAAGCGTTAGCTGAGTTTCGGTCGCTACATCTAGACTCAGCCACGCAGTGCCAGCGCGACCATCATCAGTAGATGACTGGCACTAGTTTATGCAACAGATTCACTAGATACAAAATTATCCTTTATTCAACAAAATACCACAAAATTGTACTCCTACGAACTTCTTCTTTCCTGTTCTTCTTGTCTTCGATTGCCGCTCGGTTCCTCTTTGAAGCCGACGAACCACCTCCTCTTCCTCCTCCCCTAGCGCTGCTCTTCCCTCTGGCGGACATGGCGTGCCAATTTGTCGTCAAAATTTCGTCAATTATAAAATTTGAAACTATTTGCTAAATACCTGGCAGACTGTGCTCGATACATCGGTGCAAAGAAATTTTGAAATTTAAGCCGTTTGAAATTGTCGAAATTTGGGATTTTTGACAAAACCCTTGAAAATATCCCTAATTTCGTTAATTATAAAATTTGAAACTATTTGCTAAATACCTGGCAGACTGTGCTCGATACATCGGTGCAAAGAAATTTTGAAATTTAAGCCGTTTGAAATTGTCGAAATTTGGGATTTTTGACAAAACCCTTGAAAATATCCCTAATTTCGTTAATTATAATCTCTGAAACTATTTGCTAAATACTTGGCAAACTATGCTCGGCACATCCGTACAAAGAAGTTTTGAAATTTAAGCTGTTTGAAATTGTCGAAATTTGGGAATTTTGACAAAACCCTTGAAAATACACCAAATTTCGTGAATTCTAAAATCCGAAAATATGTCACAAAATCATCGCGTCTTATGCCCTTTCCATTTCATCAAAAACTTTCTCGATACGAGTTGTTATTAAGTGTCATTTTTGACATTTTTATATTTTAATTGTAAATATCTCGAAATAGCGAAATTAGCAACAGAAACGGACAACGGCACGTTACTCAGCGCATTCGACTCCATCGGGTGGCACTAACCGTCATGTTTAGTTGTTTGACACACACAGACAGACAGAAACACACACGAACAGACACGGGCAAACGGACAGTAGCTTGTGTTGCACGAAAATTTGAATTTCCAAAAACTTATTAACATAAAAGGATTGCTTAAGAAGATACTGTAACACTGATGTCAACCTCAAATTCAAATTTTTGGCATGGCTCAATCTGCATGCCAAATCAATTCGTCGATTTGGTCTTCGTAATTCTCGAGAAAACATCGGAGCTGACACTGACGCTCGTGCCAGGCGGCCTCTTCAGCTTCCTGTGGATCTAGACCACCCTTTTCCTTCATTTTCACTGTATTCTGGAAGTCCTGGTAGTAGTTGGTCTCCTTGACGAGGTCAGCCTCTCTGATTATGTCTTGCAGCTGCAACGACACTTGTCTGACCTGTGATGACAATGCAAAAGTTCTATCACCTGTTTCTTGAAAGCTTTCTGCACTGCGTCATAGTTGTCCAGCATGTCTCGAACTGTGGCGATCCCCGCCTTGTCCTCCAAGGCCTTTGCGAGCACCTCAGCGACCACCACCACTTCGCTGTCGTCGTCGTCGTTGTTGTGGTCGTTGTCGTCGCCGTCGTCGTCGTCCTCCTCCTCCTCGTCGTCCATCTCCTCTTGCTCCATTTCTCGCTTGTGAAACTTCTGCATGTGTCGACGCAGACTGTCCTCAGTGGCATACTCTCCATTACAGAAGTCACACACGTTTGTCATGGCTCTGCGTTGTTGTCTGTTCAGGATATCTACGACACTATTCTTTCGTTTTTGGTCGCTGAACTTGAGCTGGATATAATTCTTCCGCTTCTGCTGCGTAAACATTGTCTGTAAAGAATGACGAAATGACCTACAGGCCGGCCAGACGTCTAGACATGCGGCCGCATTGGCAGACTGCCAGCCTGCGTAGGCTGCATCCCGTGCTGCACGATGGGCCAGCTCTACAAGAGAGCAAAACGCTTGAACCTCTTTGTCGCCTGATATTTCCACAGATGACCGCCTTTATTCAGCGCAGTGCAAACGGCCCCGTGTTTTTCCCATTGATGGGAAATGGGCCGGCCGCAGTACTCGCAGCTGCGCTTCGGCCTGCGGGGCGGGCGCCTGGGCTGCTAAAGGATAAGACAAAATACTTTTTGCGTATTGTGCGGTAGAGGTCGGAGCAGTCACAGCCCCCCTCCCCCGCAAACGCGCAACGTGCAAACTTAGGTATGTGCAGAATTGATGCCAAATTCACCACAGCCATTAATTTGTTTGATTTGGTTATGCACAACTTGTTGCCAGCCAAAGTTCAAAATTTGTTTTGTACATGACTTCTGGGAGTCCAACAGCTGACACTGAGTTTCACGTTTCAGTGAAAGGGTTCGCTTCGCACCTGTGGCGCGACGCAAAAGGAACACTGCGTACGGGTACGAATAGTGAACACTGCCATATCTGCAGCAATTGACGGCCGACTGACAACGGAACTATGTGCGTCATACGAAGATAGTAATACCTGGGAAATTGCTCCAGCTTGCCAGACTGCTTTCGCGTGTAGCCACCGGCCGCTTTTTCTTCCTGCAGTTGCACCCAGCGCTCTTCTTCTGTGGCCACGCGACCGCATCCACAAGGGGGGAATGGGGAATCGTACGTTGCTTGCTGATCGCTGACTTTGTGTGGTGCAACAGCCGTCTTGGGTTTTCGACTTTTCTTCGGAGCGCACCACCAATCTTACAGACCAACGCAACAACAACTATTGCAACTGAGGCGCATCCAAAATCGACAGAGCGACCGCGCCAGACACACCCACATCAACGCCCAATCAACGGGGCCCGGCCCCTCGGCGAGAACAATAGGCGCGGCACAGGCCTCTTTTTCCGCGTGAACAATAGCAAGATTTATGACCCCCGCGCGTGAGAAAGGCTCATTAACTCGATCTATTCTATTGTCCCGGCCTGCTGGCCATGATTGATTGTAGGCCGGGTCAATGCGTTTGTGCTCGCACAGCTCATCCTTGGCGGTTGCATTCAGTATTTGGTTAACCCCGATTTGCATTCGGTTGGCCCCGATTTGCATTCAGTATCTGCTTGAGACGTGAGGAGGAGGGATGGGGGCACAGCACAGACCGCGCCATAATTCAAGCGCAAAAGTTTGCTTGCCCGCCTATTGAGACGTGAAAAGGGGGGGGGGGGGGGTGATTACTGACATTTGACCTCCAAACGAGACGCCGACATATGTATGTACGCGCCGGTTTGTAGGTCTGTGGTGTGGCGAGGCGCCTTCTCGGCGAAGCGGTTGAGGATCTTTTGCTGCTCCGCCGCCTTCTGCGCAGTGTCTTGACCGTCTTCCAAGAAGGAGTCAATAGCGTGCGCTTGGTTCGGCTCCTTTGAGCCGCGGAGTTGAAGTCACTTTACTGCCTTGTTCGAAACTGCTCTTGACAACAGATGCGCTTAGTGTTAGGTTAGCTTAGGAGATGCGAGATATGCAGTCGAAATTTGCGATTGATGAGTCCAGTGAGAATGGAAGTCTAACCGACGTACGTACATTATAGTCGGCGGCGGCGCGATCCTTGATTTCTTCTTCTGTTCGACTTCAACCTCCTTCCCCCGTTGAGTTATTCATCGCACAGTTGATTTCGTCTGGGTAGAATTACCTTTCGCTTCGACCTTCCTAGGGAGGGGAGGGGTGCCCCCCCCCCCCTCCCATCCACCCCGACGGCACTTACCCTATGTTGAATTGCTCATATTGCGCGTCTTGCTGTCTTGCATCCAATTCAATTGGCAGTCTAAATTTTGTAGGGTATCGTAATGGATGCTGTCAAGAAACAGCTGACCGATATTTGGAGATCACTTGTGTTTTCGAAAGTGCCGAAAAAGTACCATCGCAAGACGTTCAAGCGAGACTGTGCCAAGCTCAACCTTCCTCCCGAGTCTGTTCAGGTACCAGCAATCGACTACTTTGGACTTCTTGCTCGCGGATTGATTCTGGCTTTTCTGAAACACAATGCATAGTGTTTGTTTTGCTATACAATCATGCTGTAAAGTTTGCATCGTTTGGCTTTCCTCGCAGCAGGTAGTGATGGGCGTCTCGTTTTAGGTCTTCCTTGAGCGCGTCGCGGAGAAGCAACCGCTGAAACGAGGCCGGAGACGAAGGTCGTCGTCGGCTGCGACGGGTGACGATGGCCCACCTGAGACTTCTTCATCTGCCGACGAGAGCGAGAACGTGGGGGGCAGCCACACTCTGCTTACCACCATGGCCGCTTCGGACTACTGTAGCCTGTGACGTTCACTTCAGCAGCAAGGCGATGACTCGGCCGCCGCCAAATCTTCTAGGACGAAGTGCCTGGATGACAGAGGCGTCGGCGCGGCTTCGTCTGGCTCGCCTGCTAAGGTTACAGTCAGCCTGGTGGATCAGCTGGTCGCCGACTTGTCTCAGATATCGCCGGGTATGTATGAAGTGGGTTTTGGATCTATATCTAACAAGGAATGTGAAGCGCAATCCCTTCTGCAGAGCTGCAAGCTCTGGCGCAGTCAGGCCAGCTCGGCGCAGCTCTGGAACGATTTCGCAGCGACCTGCTGAAGAAGAGGGCTTATCGAGGGGGCAGAAAGGAGGCGATCAAACGCCTCGAAAATTCGGTGAACGTGTGGCGCAGACGAAAGCGGAAGAACCTATCGACGAAAGATGCCAAGGTTAGTATGTAGCAACAACCGTTAGTCACATTTGATGCTTGATCTGGCTGGCACTTGATCGTCGTTGTGCCTGTACTCCCCTCTTGTGCAGGAAATTGTATCGGCGGCGAAGCAGAGGTTTGGTTGCGTCGACGAGTCGTCGTCAGCAGAGTCGAGCAGCGCAGACGAGGGCGACGCCAGCCTCCAGTCCCGCGACGGCGACGCGCCTTGCTCTCCAGTGAACCGCGGTGCGCTTTGCCTTTACGACTGTTTTGTTTCTCAGTAAAATAGGATGGATTGATTGAGAGAATTTGGAATTGACGCTTTTGAAAGGAAGGTCGTCTATTGTTCTTCAGAGAGGAGCGTTTCGTCTCTGCTGGCCGCCGCAGACGATGCAGAGCAGTCTCGAATTCTGGGAAAGATGAAAGGTGTTCTTCGCAGGCTGGAAATCATCACCAGTGAAGTGCCTTCCACTGATGAAGCAGCCCTTGATGAGGTATACCGTCTACTGTTCCCTGTGTCCGTACGTGCACTTGCGTAGCAAGATTCTGTGGGCTTGTAGCAAGCACCATGGCCGACTAGAACGCAGTGATAGTTACACCCCACCCCCCAAACCCTAACCTAAAAGTACCTGAGAAATGAGATTCTATGTAGTTGCCCCGTCTTCCCCCATAGTAGGTGACAAAGCTGGAGGGGGGGGGGGGGGTACTAACAAGAATTTTGTAGCCACCATCCCCCCACCCCGATCCCACCTGTTTGTAGTATGCCTTCCCGCGCGCGCGCTTCTGTCTGTTGACGTCGAGTGACACTCGTCTCTTTCGTAGGTTGCTTGCGGCCTGTAGCCTTTCTAGTCCAGTGTGACTGGACTCGGTGTAGGTAGGTGGATACTGTAGCGGGTTGTCGTGCAGCGCAGTGCAGTCCAGTCCATTCGTTGATTAGCCATTCTCGTACCTATGTGCTCTTTCGAGTTCAAATTCGTATTGCTTGTCACGTCGTTTGCGTTGCGCAGTCGTACTTAGCAGGTGCCAGTAGAGCACACGAATTCACCTTCTGTATTGCGTTCTGTCGCCGTACTGTACGCCAGCTTCTGTTTGTCCTCTCGTACGTTCTGTGTGGCCGTGCCGCTGTTCGCTCTACGCATGTCGTGTCGCAGTTGTGTTGAACAACCGAGCTACCGTAACATCGATGTTGGCAGAGCTCAAGTTAAGCATGAATACACTCTTTGGCGCTTCAACACAACACGTTAAGTAACAGAACACATTCAATCTGACTCCAGCAAAGGTCCTTATGTTTGCTATGCCCCCGTCTGCTTAAACGATCACGCGGAGTGCCTATCTGACACTCAAGGAGTGTCACGTATGTATAACTTGTTACACACACAGCTTGTGTACGCACTCAGGGTGGAGATCAAATCGTCGTCCTTACGGTAAAATGAGCTATGTCACATTTTTTCACTTTCGAGATATGGCCGTTTGAAAGTTTTGAACTTGCATATAAAATCGGGAGTTGCAGCGCGAGAAGTGGTTTTCACACCACCAATGACCCCATGTAAGCTCTTTAGTTTGCGGACACAATTGAGTGTCTGGAGCATACTGTATGCTTTAAATTTTTAAATTTCTGGATATAGCCTGTTCTGTCAAAAGTGATTGTGGTAACGCCAGCATTTATAGTGTACCAGATTAGGCTATGTCCACTTTTGAGCATCTAAAATAAACCTCCTGCCCAAGGAAATAGTACAACATAAATGCTAAGCATCACTCTGCAAGTCTCCAGAGGCATCCCTGGACCACTCCGGCACTTCATCATAAGCCCTGGCTCTCACCTGAGCTTCTAGTTAGCATACGACTATACAGGAAACTGCCCAAGTTGCTGAACAAGAGTGGAGTGTGAACTGCCGTTTCGATGTCAGAAGTTTACTTCGACACTACCCCAAGTTTGAAACAACAGGCTACCGCAATAGACGCCGGCCAGATTTACGTTGGGTGCACTCAGTCAGTAAAAGTGGTGCACGCAGTCAGTAAAAGGGGTGCACTCATTAAGTGTCGTCCAAAAGCACAGTGAGCGCTGACTTTTCGATCACAATTGCGATCACTGTGCGGTTCTGCAATCTACAGCAACGGTACCATACCTGTCCGGATTTGTGACCCAAAAGAGAAGGGCGTCGTCCCATTTAGGCCCTCTTCAGCGGCGAACATTCCTGATCCATTTATGGATCAGTACCCACCAATGCGCCTTACAGGCATCGATTGCCCAAATATGGCACAAACTTTCTTTGAAACTCGAGTAACTGCTGCGAAACTCCCCTAGGAAATGCTCAACTTTCCACTCTGACACACTATAGAATGTACTCCTCAAATGCACGAAACACTATGCAATGCCAATCAACCATCATCGGGCGCCCAGTTTTTACTCTAAGCTTGTTAAACTAGTGTTTAGACGCGACGCCCCCCCCCCCCCCCCCCCCCCCAACCTCCGCACCTCCGACGACGACGACGAATGATTTAAATGATTAGTCGATTTCAGCAGATTGTAGCTTAAGCAGGAGATTAACAAGTAACAAACAAAACTCACTGTCGAACCCTTCCACCCTTTCACTTTCGGGATGTCATAGTGACCCTGTCGGATGAATGGGTAGGATGCCATATTTTCAACAACTTTTAGCACCCGACCCTACCCCAAATTTAGAATCGGCCAATCAGCGCAGCCCATGACGCGATGTGCGCAGGCTTTTTGCCTATTTTTTTGCAAGGTTTTTGGGGCCCGCCTGGTCTCCCTACCCCACCTCGATATCAGAGAAAGGGGGGAAGACAGCGAATCTGCCTTCCTTGTGATTCACTGAATCATGTACGATTACTACCTAGGTGAGCTCCACGCTATTAGCGCTGCGCGGCGCCTGTTACTACACACGGACTGGGGCGCAGACGCCTGGGTGCTTGTCCGATTCGCGACCGCCCGCCTGGTCGCTCGCCGCTCTGGAAGGGCTTCTGGAACTTTTGCCGTAAGGGAACGTTTGCCGTGGGAACTTTTGCCGTGAAGCTGGAACGTTTGCCGTACCGCGAACTTTTGCCGTCAGGTTGGGAACTTTTGCCGTCAGAGTGCGAACTTTTGCCGTACGGTTGGGAACTTTTGCCGTCATGGTGCGAACTTTTGCCGTAGCCAACTACAATTGCCAACTACAACTACAACTCAAGCCAGTTCAACCGCGACGGCCTGCGGCCATGAACAGGAGACGTAGACAACAACATGGCACTCTCATGGCTGAAGCTTTGGAGAGACTTCAGCCTCATGTCGGCGGCGGAAGGTCACTTTTGCTGACGCAAATAAGTTTGGGATATACCATATCAGCCTACCTACTAATGGTGCAATATCAGACACGAGTGGACGTTTCCCAGAGACTGTAGAAGAGCGGTGGAGACTGCTCCCTCTAAGAAACCAGAGTACCCCCCACCTTCTGGTCTTTGGTCCCCTTCGGAGTTGCGCTAGTTTGCATCGGCGCAATTGCAGTTCACAATTAATTTGCGCTCCGCACCATGCCTGCGCTACGTGCTACATAGATCACGCTGCTGTTCTACGTAGTTCATTTCTGATGCCATCGTGGGCCGCAACTAAGTACATACGATTTCAAGATGATATTGCCCTGGAGTATATGCGGAGTTTGCGTTTGATGGTGATGAGCGACCATCAAACGCAGTCCTATGTACAAGCGCCTGTTCAACATCATTCGCACGGCGCTCATCAACCGATTCGGGGATGCGCGATGTAGCTATGTAGTTTCTCTAAGTCTGGGAACTTGACGTTGGGCGGTAAAGAAAGGAGTCTTATTGAACTATGCTGCACTTCACGTGTGCATACAGTACACCTGCCCGTCTATCGACGGCAAACGGACCCTGCCTGACGGCAAACGTTCCACCTCTTACGGCAAAAGTTCCCAGCTTGACGGCAAAAGTTCCAGCCTTTACGGCAAAAGTTCCCATCAAGATATACGGCAAACGGACCCTAAGCTACGGCAAAAGTTCCCACTCTTACGGCAAACGGACCATTACGGCAAAAGTTCACCCAATCCTCTGGAAGCCCGCCAGCTTGCGCAGCCTCAGCGCTCTGTCAGACAAAACGACTCATTCTTTGTTCTCTAGAAGGTGCATTCGAACTATGCAACAGTGACATCTGCAGTCAGGCACGAACGTCGCATAGCATAACATAAGGCTGAGATCCCACTCATTAGCGAAGCGTTGCATCACAAAGCGACTTTCTACGGAAGAGAAGCTTCCCAATAGTGCGACCGTAAACTATTTGAACCAAACAACCACCATGGGTCTAACACCCACTTCAACTTGGTTGTCACTTGGAAGTGTTTGAAGGTATTTGTTGTACTCTTCGCTCTGCAGGTACGTACGAACACCTTGCATACGCGAAACTCAATAGGTACTAAGCGACAGTGGAATTCATACGCCCCACTGCTTTCATGAAAAGGTATTGGCGTGTAGCCACTGCGCGCAGAAAGGCGTAGCCTTGTGAAATTTTTCAAAGAACTGCCTTTTCCTGTCTTGCAGCATTCATCCTACGGACTGCACTACGATAGAGCATGTGCATTGGACCTGTACAGAGCCCCAAGAATACTCGAGAATTGTAGATGATCCAAATATTTTTGCGGAATTTACACACTATGTAACGACGAGGCTGGCGAACTCATTACGGCAATTTCTTTGGTGTTTTGGTATTGGCAGCCGAACCATAACCCCCTGGAATTTTTGGACTGCTCTTGTTGCCACAAGCGAACCGTAAAAGGTTCAACTCCTCATTACTGCTCTATAATGGGTGGCTAACTCCTGGCTTCAACCCGAACCACCAAGGGAGCATCTCGCGCAGAAGGATCATTATTCTCTCTACTGTAGCGCGCGCAATTCGAACTTTTGAATCTCGACTTTTCTTAGCGGAATGATCAGTGACTACGACTTTCCAGTGCCGAGATCTGCGGGCGTTACGTACGCACGGACGCACAGACACACGCACACCGAGCTCTCGTACGGTGTCGCCCGCCTGAGGGCGGGCGAAAAAAGCTCCGGTATTAAAAAGTTGAGTTTGTATTCTGACTGACATTGCAAAGAGTTGCGTTCTTTCTGCAGAGAGTGCGAGAGTTCATCGCCCGCATGCTCCGCTTCATGAGCCCCCGCTTCGCAAGAGGGTATTGCATAGCAATATTGATTTCGCCCGCGATTTGGCTTTTAGAGCGAGAATATCCCTCTTTCAAGCAACGTCTTTAAAAAAGTGACGAAAACTTGTAAAAGTTTTGGCAAACAATTGACAGAGCACAAAACAGCGCACTACGAGCAATCAAACCGTGTCGCACTTCTGCATGTAGCAAACAGCGATCTTAAGTGATGAAATTCGTGCACGGCGGGCGACGTCAGGCGGAATTGCTGACGTTCCTCTTCGACGTCCGTCTGAATGACTGGGTATCCATCAACCGATTGGCTGCCGCATTGAGCAGGGCAGCGCCGAATCGGACGAGGTGCATGCCAGTATTCTTGTTTCCAAATTCTTGTTAGCCATGTTCACGAAATTTTTCACAAATTGTGGTAAATAAATTTGACAAATTGAGGTAAATGTATCGACTCTCAAAGAGTGAACTGCTACAATAGGTGACATTCAAATCTTTAACTGATAGATCTGCACGGCATCATAGCAAAACATCTTCGGCCGGCGCTGGCCATCGTCGACGCCCTCATCATGGACTTGAAGTCGGCGCGCGCCTTCGCGTGCCACCTGAACTTCGCACTGGAAGTGATGGCGACCGGCCGACGCCATGCGCGTTCTCGGTAGTGAGCGAGTTTGCGTGAGCCTCAGCAAGCATCGCTCGCCCTCAGGGGGAACGGCGCGTCGCGCTCGGCCGTCACCTCATAGTTAACACCTACAGTATTTTTGACGAGAGTCAGGAGAACAGTGAAGCCCTGAAACTGTCGTCAGGGTTAGAGGGGACCGCTGCACTGAGGACGAGCTTGTCTGCCTGCAGAAAGCTGCACTGGGTCCACATAGTGAATGGGATCTTGACAAACTGCAACACTCTCTACAACAGCTGAAGATCGGTTGTCTTGCCTCACGGCTCGACTACGCCGTTCTAGAGGTCCTGGGGATGGTATGCAAATGTAGCGGTGATGGTGTGCAGTAGTGGTTGTTGCATTACTTGCTGGCTGATATTTGTCCTCGGAAAGAAAGCATGCACTTAGGCCCGCCGTATTCCTCGCTTACCGATTGCATCGTAACCGCAAAGTGCCACGAGTTGGAACATAGAACAGACCACATTCTAAAACTGGATAATTGGACATTCTGCTACTGCAACTACATTTTTGCGAATTTCTCATAAAATTATTCGGTGAAGGAGTTCCGTCATCTTTTGCCAGTTTTGCGTTCAAACTCCATGCAAATCATAGAAAACGTCGGATAGTTCCACAATTTTGCAAATCGAACACCCACGTATCATCTTTTCAAACTGGCCGGCGTGCATAATAGGAGAGTAGCAGTACCGGCGAAATAAAAGCGTCGCACACACATGTCACAAAACTCACATCACTTCTTGCTAGTCGTCACCTATTTGCAGGCCTGACGCAAGGCGACCACGACAAACAGCGTCACACTTAGCAGAAACAGAAAACCACCAGCGGCTCAGATGCGCAGAAGGTAGTATTCGAGCACTGAATTCGGAGCAGGCTCAGTGGGTAAAAATCCCCTGGGGCGATGTAGCCGCGATTTCACACCTCTGGAAAACCGGTCCGAGGTGTGAAGTCGTTTAGCACCTCCCACACTGGAAAACCGGTCCCGAGGTGTGAAGCCGTTTAACACCTCCCGCAGTGGGGACGCCCCCCTGGCGGGGACGGCCCCCTCTTTGGGGGTGGTTGGGCTACCGTAAGCACCACCCCAACAGGAGCGTCGCACACACGCACACAGAGTAGCCCAGGCCACCCACCAATTGGCCCCCCTACTCCCACGCGTCGATTAGCGATGGCGGTCGAGCGGAACCGGTTATTTCTCTGGCCATTGCCCCATAGAGGAGCTGGCAGGCGGCCAAGAAGCGGCCAGAAGGCCGCAGTAGGAGTTCTGTCTGAGAACAACTCGGTCTTGGACTGGACACGCGTACATAGCAACCTACACCTAACCAACCAAGCGAGCATATTAAGTCGAACAGCTGTTCTTCATATCATCATCACAGTCTTTCTTATCACTGAGCGGCGCTCTAGCCGCAGAGCTCTTTTCAGACTATCCCTGTATCTGACAAAATCCGATTCCTCCAATCCGGTCATCTGAATTCCGTGCACTTCGCAAAGTCTTATCAGCTCATTCCTGCGCAATAGATCTATCTCAGCATCCCTAATAAAGCACTCGTGATCTTTCGGAATAGCATTCAAGTGAGCTGTCGAAATGTTGGCGTCGTTCCGCCTTCTACGGTGGCAAAACCAGCTGCTACGACGCGCGTATCGGAAACCTATCTTGAAACCAGCTCTCCAAAGCATAATGGCTACAAGAATGGTCAGAAGCAGCAGCAGTAGAATGACTCCTGTAACTGGTAGAACTGATAGCTCCAGTGGCTGCTTTGCATATTGGCAACCGTGTCTATTTCACTCAAGCAGAGGAAAACGCCAGTGAAAGGCTTCTTCCCTTCGATCGAACTCTTCTCTTGCTCACTCGCTGTTGAGCAGTTCTAACATTTTCTCCACAGCTTGTGCTTGGTGCTGCAGCTGCATCTTGAAGTAGTGGAGGTTCCACAGCATCCCCTCCGTGCGCGCGAGAGTCACGCACACTGCATGTACGCCTGCCACCACAATCGAGTTTGGCAGCCAGCGAAAGATAGAGCGGATATGTGCAAAGGGCGCCGCGTCCATTGTTGGGAGATAACAATAGTGCTCACGGAGAGCCGAAATTGGCAGCGGGAGGGAGGGAGAACGGAT
Source organism: Linhomoeus sp. GSCO2_2 (assembly GCA_030248115.1). Taxonomy (NCBI): domain Eukaryota; kingdom Metazoa; phylum Nematoda; class Chromadorea; order Monhysterida; family Linhomoeidae; genus Linhomoeus; species Linhomoeus sp. GSCO2_2. Next base: position 16,996 of record JASAMZ010006792.1, on the reverse strand, counting down.
GTGGATTGGCGTTTGTCGGCCGATATGTTCAAAGGGCACCGCGCCCATTATTGGGAGATAACAATAGTGTTCACGGAGGGTCGAATTTGGCAGCGAGAGAGAGAGAGCGGATGTGAATTGGCGTTTGTGGGTGCACGGTGCATGTTAAATTGGTCAACCGGTGATCACTCTTTCAATGGGTGCTTCTCTGGGTCTGGTGTGAGACGTGAGACGTCTGGGTCTGGGCTGGGTGTGAGACGTAACGACACTTCTTACGCAACATGCATACTCTGACAAAACGGCATTCTACAGAGTGCGAAAAAGAGGTTCAAATTCGTCTGTGCAGTTACCGTAAATACTCTAATAAGCCCCCCCCCCCCCCTCGAATAAACATCAACTTCTTAGCTACCGCCCTCCCCCCCCCCCCCCCAGGAGGGGGAGGGGTCACGTCTAGACGCTAACCTGCAGTACGTATGTCGTTTATGCAATCCTTCCCTTATCCAAGCATATTCCTCTCGTGCTATACGGTGCGCGGCCGGCGATTCTTTCAAAGGCCGTTGTAACCGTTTTGGAAGTTAGGTTAGCCACCGCCTCGATCGAAGTCAAGCCGCTATAAGCGTCCACCATCAATAAGGCGAATTGGGGGCCGAAGAGGCCTTCTCCTTTCAAATAGGCGCAATCTCCGTGGACAACGTATAAACGCAAGCCAACGGGCCGTCGGCGAATCTAAGGGGGCCCCACTGAGCGAAGGGGCAGCGCTTGGACGGCTCGCTCCGCTTCTGATAGGGACGGCTGCGTCGCAGGAGGCGTTCTGCCTTTCGCTTAGTCAAATTCTCTAGAGGATTTAAGTCTGGGATATAGATCCGCTCGGAACGGCCGCGATGCCCATCTCTCTAGCGGCCATTCTGGCGGGGTTTCTTTCGGCGGCATTGCTCTGTTCAATACAGCGAGTAGTCGAAGGCGGAGTGTGCGTGACGAAAGGGACAATGATCGAGGACGCTCGGCTGGCCACATTGGGACAGCGGCTGGATCACCCGGACAACCCGATCACACAGGTCTCTCCAATCGCGCTGGTTTAATCGACATTGCCAAGCCTCGGTTTCGCGAAACGGCTCCGTTCGATTTTGACCGGCGGTGCAATTAGGAGCGGCTTCTGTCCGCCTTCCATCTCTTAGGCCGCACAATTGCAACGCAAAGGGCAATATAGCGTACACGGCGAGAACCAGTATAATGGCGAATTGAATGCGAATGAAATAGAAAGCGCATAGTACGCAATGAATTTCTGACAAATTTTCAGAATTTAGAATTCTATTGGGTAATGAGAGGACAAATGTCATTCATTGTAATGAGCGCGTTGTGGTGTCTAATCTGTGACAGTTGGCGTCAACATACCCAAGTATTTACACAAAGCTTGTTTGCAACTAACTATCTGCGAGTATTCACAGCAAAACTGCTGAACAACGGCTATGAGCGCACACACAGATGGAATAAAGCCCTTTTATTAGCAATACGCAACTTGAACGAAGTATACGGACATAGAACGATTGTTTCTACCCATTCCCAATCATATGTACCTAGCTGTGCATAGGCACGTAATCAGTGAAAGGCTTTGGATTAGTTAATGAACATGTAACACACTCAACGTAAGAAAGCCGAGAGCCTAAATGTCTTATTTAATGAACGGTATCATGCAAATTCGTCATTATCAATCTCTCTGAGATCTAGGGATATCCGTTGCACGCACCTGAACCAAGACCGTCTTCACGATCTAATGGCTTCTTGCAGTCGCGCAGGAACTGCTTCCGCCGGTCGCTTCAGCGCGTTTGCGACGCACGTAGCGATACAAGGTAGGAACACAAGAAGATTCCAATATTGGCCGCAACGAAGGCCGGTAGAATGAGTCCCTGTGTGAGCTGCTGCGCGTGGGGGCGCTTATATGAGAATTTGCGCTACCTATTTGTCAATTTGTGCGCGTAGTAAACGCATTGTAACCCGAATTCGATCGCATTTTGGCACTTGGAAGAATTGTGTTATTTGCCTCTTATACACATGGATGGTAGTGCCAATCCAACTCGCACGCGAACACTTTTGAGTTGCCGTAGACAATAGTACTCTTTCAGTGTCACTTGTTTCAGGGAAACGCGACGTCTTCTTCAAGAAGTGGACTTCCGGCCGCCGAATGACCTCGCACAAACTCGACTTTCGACTCTTCCCTCCAACCGAACATTCAACCGGAAAATGCGCCACGATTTGCAAGAATATTCCAATTTGCAAGAGTTTCAGTTTCTCCCCACCCAAAGACATCTGTGACATTCACACGGCCGCTCCCAACGAAGACGGCGTCACATTTGCCAACGACGACACTTTTCAGATGTGGGCCAAGACCCTTTTGTAGAGCTTGTGATCGACTAGGTAGTTACATTGGTTACCGACCGCTGTCAGCCTATTCGGTTTCAGATGAACCATGTGTTCTGAAAGCAGAGTTTGCTTCTAACGAGCGACCTTTAACAGACGACCACCAGGGGGGGGGGGTGGGGGGAATAGTCGTACTCACATTCACTCTGCACTCCAGTTCACAATGCACTAATCGACCATGGGGTAAGGGGCGGGGGTATCATGATCAAAACGATGCTTTCTTTGCAATATGCTCCGAGGGGTAACAAACATCGGTGCAACTCTTGACGAGTCCATTAGCTGTATTGCATTGTCAGTGGCCGGAACCCCTCTTCCGCAGTCATTAGGCAATCCATTGGAACTATGTATGTATGTCAACCGAAAGAAGTTCGCCAAACAGAGCTCTTGTGGTTGTCTGCATGATGTCGAACTTCTGTTGTTGAGGACAGTTTTCATAATACAGTTTCAAACCCTCAAGCAATGAATAGCATAAGCGAGGCTGTCACGTTCGCCGTCTTCACAAATCCGAAATGGGCGCTTTTGGTGGTCGCTTGTCCTCTCGTTTGCCTACCAGGCGTGCTGCTGAACCTGGCGATTGTCCATATCACCATCTTCAAGGTATCCAACTCTAATAAAATAACAAATTGCAAAGGATGTCACAATGGGAAGCCAAGTGAAGTTTCTGAACAGTAGATGTGACGCGTTTTGTCAGGTGGACAAGCCCAACAAGTGGTTCATAGCCAACCTGGCAGTCACAGACGGACTCTTTGCCCTGGTGAACGGAGTGGGACAGCCACTGATGCTGCTTCTCGAGTTGACTGGCGCTCTGCAACCACTGGAACGTGATAAGATGAGCGCAACCTACAGTATACTGCAGGAGAGGGGGGGAAGGAGGGATAAAAGAGGATACCGTAAAGTGCCGAATAGAGGTTGCTACCACTATACAGGGTGTCCCACGGTGGGTGTTTCAACTTTGATGAGCTCCCGCTGCGTTGACCGATTTTGCTAAAATTTTACACGTAGGTGCTGCCAAGTGTAACTTAGACACCTGCAAAATATCAGCTCCCTACACTGATTCACGCGTGAATCCGGTCCCAAAACGAATAATTCGTCAAAGACGCTGGCCCTCGTGGAGGAGGCTCTGCAGCAGCAAGAACAGCCGGTGGGGCCTGATTATGGGTTTGCAGACTAGCTTTGATTCGATTGTTCGAGAGCGTGCTACAAGCTACGATGTTCGTTCCAAGACCGTTCAAAAGCTCAACTTGTCTTCTTTGTGGTGGTACAAGTCGCGCCTAATGAGCTGCAACTAAGCCAACTTTGAAGCTGCCACCAGCCGACGAGCCAAAATAAATTGTCATCTTATGCGTTTTGTGGCCGGATTCATGCTAATCTCAGTGTAGGGCGCTGATATTTTGCAAGTGTCTAAGCTACACTTGGTAGTACCTATGTGTAAAATTTCAGCAAGATTGGTCTACGCTGCTGCGCGCGGGAGCTCATCAAAGTTGAAACACCCACCGTGGGACACCCTGTAGTTTTAACCTGCCTCTACACCCTACCACTACTTGGAGACTACCACTATTCGGAGACTTGAGCAGTTGGCGATTTCCATTTACTTGTGGGTGTTGATATGAGCGGAAATGAAGGGTATCTCTCCGGAAATGAATGGAAAATCTACCACTATTTGGAGACCTACCACTATTGTTTCGATGGAGCGCCGCACCCTACAACTATTTGGAGATCTTCCTCTATTCGGCACTTTGCGGTAGATGGAGGTATGTAGAGGAGGGAGGAGATAGGGAGATGGGAGGGAGGGACGGATTGTATTAGTGTACTATCGCGCCTGTCCAATGTCTCTCGTCCACTTGTTGCTAGATATTATTTTAGGGCTGCTGTCTGCTAGCCTTCTTCGCAGCAACCGTAGGACTGAACATGACCTTCTGTCTCTTCTTGATCTCCTTCAACCGTTTCGCCGGAATGTGCTGGCCCAACGACGACTACGACAGCTGGTTCGGCAACGGAAAGAAAGCGGCACGGCTATGCTTGTTGCCCGCTGTACTCTCTGCTCTACTAGCAGCGCCTACACTATGGATAGCTTCTGAGAAGGAGAAGCAGTGGAATGCGACAGTCGACTTAGGAGGCGCGAATAATTTTTGCTGTTTTGCTTGTTTTGCTAGGAAACTTTGAACGATTCGCAGTCTTCAGCGCTCGACGACCCTCGCTTCTGCAGCGCCATGCCAAAGGCCGAGCCGAGTTTCGCGCAGCAGCTCACACAGGGACTCATTCTACCGGCCTTCGTTGCGGCCAATATTGGAATCTTCTTGTGTTCCTACCTTGTGTATCGCTACGTGCGTCGCAAACGCGCTGAAGCGACCGGCAGAAGCGGCGCCGCTCCTGCGCGACTGCAAGAAGCCATTCAGATCGTGAAGACGGTCTTGGTTCAGGTGCGTGCAACGGATATCCCTAGATCTCAGAGAGATTGATAATGACGAATTTGCATGATACCGTTCATTAAATAGACATTTAGGCTCTCGGCTTTCTTACGTTGAGTGTGTTACATGTTCATTAACTAATCCAAAGCCTTTCACTGATTACGTGCCTATGCACAGCTAGGTACATATGATTGGGAATGGGGTGGGCTTATCCATTTGTCATCCTCATCCTGAGATGCATAGTGACGCATCTTCCCATAGATACCTCACAACTTCACTATGTCCCACAGGTGGCCATCTACCAACTGGTCTCCCTGTCAGTCTACCTGGCAGTTCTGCCAACCGCGTGGCTGGGCGGAGCAGAGTGGTGGCTACGGGAGGCAGGGATGCTGCCCTATCTCTCCAACACGTGGCTGGACGCCCTCGCTACACTGGTCATCGTCAAGCCATACAGAAGGGCATTCTTGAGAGCTTTCTGTCAGAGGGGAGGGCAGAACAGTGGGGCTACTGAAGCGCCAGGGAATTGCTGCGCAAACGAGTGTTGGCTGGCTGGCTGGCACGTAAATGCCATAGCACTGGTACCACGTCCACGACAAGTAGCTCCAAGTGATAAGCAAACCCTAAAGTCTGTCCAAACAAGCTGTGTGTGTAAAAAGTTCAACCTATACTTTGTGTCTGTCAAATTTTGGTGAACAGTATAGTGAACTTTGTACACATCGTTAGCCGCATCTGGAGAAGGTGTCTTGAGAATGTGTACCTTAATGCCAAGTGCAGCTATCCCCACGATACGGTTGTCTGTACAGCTGATCTGAAGCTCAGTGATATCGCCGCGTTCGCTGTATGTTATCGGCATGATACGACGTCGTTTATCTGATGTTTCCTACCTGTGTGAAAACGTCACATCCAACAAAAAAACTTGCCAAAAGTTTGGTGCGAGCGAATTCCTGTGTTTAGCGTACGCATTTCTGTTTCCGAGTGCACATTCATCAATAAGCACCTGCTCTGGCCATCAGACAATAATCTGGATTTTGACATTTTTTGAAATTTTAATTCCAAATATCCCGAAATTGGAATTTATTAAAACTGTAAAACTTGTCACAAATTCTTATTGGCATACGGCCTTACCATTTCTGCGTTCACATTCGTCAATAAATGACGTTCTATTTTTGTCAATTTGTGGAATTTTGACAAACAATTGCGTATTTCTATGAAACTCCACATTTAAAAAAAATTTTTTTGTGTTACAAATTGTCCACGGCCTACCCTCTTTTCACTTCTGAAGAAATTTTGCCGCTATATCATCAGGTGAAAAAGTCGATTTTCGACATTTCCATATTTTGATTGAAAATATCTCGAATTTGCAACTTTAAAAACTGCAAGACTATGTCACAAATCCTTATTGGCATACGACCTTTCCATTTCTGCATTCACATTCGTCAATAAATGACGTTGTATTTTAGTCAATTTATGCAATTTTGACAAATAAACGCGCATTTCTATCAAATTCCACATTTGCAAAAAATTTCTTTTGTGTCACAAATTATCAGCGGTCCATGCTCCTTCCATTTCTGAAGAACTTTCGCGGCTAGCGCATCAGACGAAAAAGTCGATTTTCGACATTTTCGAATTTTAATTGCGAATATCTCGAAAACGCGAAATTAGCAACACAAACGGACACCGGATCCGTACTCAGCGACCTCGACTCTACTTGACCACATATGTCACATATTTTACTTCGGTGCCACGGACGGACGGACGGACACACAGACAGACAGACAGACAGTGTCATCCGTATATATACACCTCGCCGCGCTGAGGCGCGGCGAAAAAAACTGAGACTGGAGGTTTTTTGCGGATTTCTGTGTTTGAGTAGGACGTACCGGACCAGGTTTGGTACCAATCGATAGGTCTCGACGAGCTCTATTGGGTCATGCGTATTTCGACTTAATCACGCAACACGCGCGGAAACGGGACGCCACAGTAAAAAATCGACTTTTTTCGCCGCGCCTCAGCGCGGCGAGGTGTATAACATATGTGACCGGGAGAACCCGTCTTCAGTGAAAACTCGGATATCCGGGTTTTCACAGAGTTGGTTAGTGAAAACCCGGATATCCGGGTATTCACTGTTGAGTTAGTGAAAACCCGGATATCCGGGTTTTCATTGATAGGTTAGAGAAAACCCGGATAATTCTCAGACATGCTCAAAATCGCACAATACACTGCTATAGCTATATTTCTATTGCCAAGTAGGCGGTTTGTTCCTTCCAAATCAGGCTATGCTTAGGCTCGCCCTGCGCCCACAGTCCACAAGAGTCAGTCGGCGTCGCAGTCTGGCGGGTCGAAGCTTAGGCTTAACGCGACCGGTGACCGACTTCAGGGCGCGCGGAGCGCGCCCTGAAGTTGGTGGTCGCGCTAAGCCTCAGCTGAGACCCGCCAGGCGCGACGTCGACCGAGTTTTAGTGCAAACTGTAAGTGGAATGAACACTCCTCCATGTAATTCACCTCCTGCTCAGGCCGGCTGTGCCCCTTCCCTGCTAGCGCTTACGCCACTTTCAGACACGTGCAAGCTGTAAGCGGAATGCACACCCCCCCCCCCCCCCGTATACTTAGCCGCCTGTTGAAGCCAGATTAGCCGCAAACATCGGGCGTTGCGAAAGTTGCAAACATCGGCAAAGATGCATTGTATTACCTAAGAATGCACGTATCGCACTCCACGACGCTTGTTTCGCACAACAAACAGCGCGATTTGCCATTCAAAAGCACTTGTTTCGCCAGCAGTGTTGAAAACTATAGAAGCCTCGATTTCTAGGCTATTTCTTCGAAATGACTAGTGAAAACACAGCTCCCGTGATTTTCACGAATTTCCCACGAAATCTCGCATATCCGGGTTTTCACTAAACTTTCAGTGAAAACCCGGATAATTTGACATTATCCGGGTTTTCACTAACCTGTTAGTGAAAACCCGGATATCCGGGTTTTCACTAAGTCGACCAGTGAAAACCCGGATATCCGGGTTTTCACTGGATCCGGGTAGTCACGGTAACATATATATACGGTTGACAATGTCTGTGTGTGTGTGTGTGTGTCTGTCTGTGTGTCTGTGTTTCCGTGGCACCGAAGTAAAATGTGTGACATATGGGGTCAAGTAGAGTCGATGTCGCTGAGTACGGATCCGATGTCCGTTTCTGTTGCTAATTTCGCATTTTCGAGATATTCGCAATTAAAATTCGAAAATGTCGAAAATCGACTATTTCGTCTGATGCGTTAGCCGCGAAAGTTCTTCAGAAATGGAAGGAGCATGGACCGCGGATAATTTGTAACACAAAAGAAATTTTTTCAGAAGTGGAATTTAATAGAAATACGCGATTATTTGTCAAAATTGCATAAATTGACTAAAATACAGAGTCATTTAATGACGAATGTGAATGCAGAAATGGAAAGGTCGTATGCCGATAGGAAAATGTGACATAGTTTTGAAGTTTTTAAAAATTGCAATTTCGAGATATTTTCAATCAAAATATGAAAATGTCGAAAATCGATTTTTTCATCTGATGATATAGCGGCGAAATTTCTTCAGAAATGGAAAGAGTATAGACTGCGGATAATTTGTAACGCAAGAGAATTTTTTTGCAAATGTGGAATTTAATAGAAATACGTGATTATTTTTCAAAATTCCATAAATCAACAAAAGAGAACGTCGTTTTTTGACGAATTTGAACACAGAAATGGTAAGGCCGTATGCCAATAAGAATTTGTGACGTAGTTTTACAGTTTCAATTAATTCCAATTTCGAGACATTTGGAATTAAAATTTAAGAAAATCTCAAAATCAAGATTTTCGTCTGATGGCCAGAACAGCTGTTTATTGATGAATGTGCACTCGGAAACAGAAATGCGTACGCTGAAAACAGGAATTCGCTCGCACCAAACTTTTGGCAAGTTTTTTTGTTGGATGTGACGTTTTTACACAGGTAGGAAACATCAGATAAACGGCGTCGTATCATGCCGATAACATATAGCGAACGCGGCGATATCACTGAACTTCAGATCAGCTGTACAGACAACCGTATCGTGGGGATAGGTGCACTTGGCATTAAGGTACACATTCTCAAGACACTTCCTCCAGATGCGGCTAACGATGTGTTCAAAGTTCACTATACTGTTCACCAAATTTTGACAGACACAAAGTATAGGTTGAACTTTTTACACACACAGCTTGTTTTCCTGACCGCAGATTTTTTTCGTTCCACCTGCATTTTGTAGAACAATATGTCCCTACTGAATCCTGTAAGTATGAAAGTCCAGAAATCAGCCGTTCAAAAGTTATAGCGATTCTCCCGACCCCTATTTTTTCGATTTGCTAACATTTTTTCGGAAGGCCCCGAAATTAGGGGACATTTGGCGATTATTCGCGGCTCCTAAGGCCGATCTGGCTGAAATTTATAGGGTGTGTGGGGAACCCATGGAAGCAGCTTTTGGCCAAGCGACGCCCGCTTGGCCTGCTGGAATCGCCCGCGGCGCTTGTTTTTCGGCGAAAATTGACAAATTTTAAATTTGATTGAGATTGACTTGAGACTCTACAGCTTTGGGAGCCTTGCTTAGGTGCACTGCGTAGACATTAAGTAGGCCCACATACCTGCCACGTTTGGCCTCGCCGCGCCTTAAGAACAAAAAATTCTGAGGAAAAAACTTTGCGACATTCCAATCGCGAGATCAGTTTTTGGCGTCCGAATGTTTACAGGCCCATTGCTCGAGAATGGTAGGAGGCATGCAGTTGGCTTATGCACCGTTGGATTCGCCGTTCGATTCTCTACCTTGGTGCTGTACTTTTGGTCGTTCGTAGGATTTTGCTGGAGAGCGCCTTGCGCTCCTGTGATTTGGGGTTACAGAAGTTACCGGCAACTTTGACATTACGCTGCAGTCAAACGTGACGTTGTTCGAAGATGGTGTAGTAGAATAAAGTATTTGTCTTTGTGCCCTCTGTCTCTCCACCAAATTTCAGCTCAATCGGTTGCAAACTGTTTTCTACAAATTGGTTTACAATATTTCGCTGTCTCGTCAGAAATAGTTTGCAACCGATTGAGCTGAAATTTGGTGGAGAGACAGAGGGCACAAAGACAAATACTTTATTCTACTACACCATCTTCGAACAACGTCACGCTTGACTGCAGCGTAATGTCAAAGTTGCCGGTAACTTCTGTAGCCCCAAATCACAGGAGCGCAAGGCGCTCTCCAGCAAAATCCTACGAACGACCAAAAGTACAGCACCATGGTAGAGAATCGAACGGCGAATCCAACGGTGCATAAGCCAACTGCATGCCTCCACCGTTCTCGAGCAATGGGCCTGTAAACATTGGGACGCCAAAAACTGATCACGCGATCGGAATGTCGCGAAGTTTTTTTCCTCATAATTTTTTGTTCTTAAGGCGCGGCGAGGCCAAACAGGTATGTGGGCCCACTTAATGTCTACGCAGCGCACCTAAGCAAGGCTCCCAAAGCTGTAGAGTCTCAAGTCAATCTCAATCAAATTTAAAATTTGTCGATTTTCGCCGAAAAACAAGCGCCGCAGGCGATTCCAGCAAGCGAAGCGGGCGTCGCTTGGCCAAAAGTTGCTTCCATGGATTCCCCACACACCCTATAAATTTCAGCCAGATCGGCCTTAGGAGCCGCGAATAATCGCCAAATGTCCCCTAATTTCGGGGCCTTCCGAAAAAATGTTAATAAATCGAAAAAATAGGGGTCGGGAGAATCGCTATAACTTTTGAACGGCTGATTTCTGGACTTTCATACTTACAGGGTTTAGTAGTGACATATTGTTCTACAAAATGCAGGTGGAACGAAAAAAATCTGTAGTCAGGAAAAAAGTCGATTTTTTACTGTGGCGTCCCGTTTCCGCGCGTGTTGCGTGATTAAGTCGAAATACGCATGACCCAATAGAGCTCGTCGAGGCCTATCGATTGGTACCAAACCTGGTCCGGTACGTCCTACTCAAACACAGAAATCCGCAAAAAACCTCCAGTCTCAGTTTTTTTTGGACAGACTTTACTTATGTATAGTATCACCATAGCAGCATGAAATTCCGATGCATAGATATAGCAGCTGCAAATTTCTAGACGTCAGCAGCCAAATTTTGCTGCTGGTATGACTTGTGCCTTGCCGAATTTCGTGCTGCTATAGTACTGCTAAATTATGTAGGGTTGATATTCAAGATGCTGCAGGTTAGGTCAGATTGCAGCCGATTTTCAAATTACAGGTGGGTGAACAGAACACGTGCATTGTGAACATTTTCAAGTTTCTGAGCGTTAGGAATGGAAGGGGAAGATGTCAAATATTCTTTTGAAAACAAACTGTCACGCATCACTCGTTTGTGCAACGGTTCCCAGGCTTGAGACCGCCGGAAGGAGCCACGCCGATAAGAAAATCAACTCCACACAGCCACAAAATGTTGGCAACACATCCACATCAGCCGCAGGGGCAGAGTGGTTCTCGTAAATAGGCATCGACTATGGCTGGAAAGATTTGAGGGAGCCACTGAGAATGCACATTGCACAGTCAGCTAAAACGCTGCGATACATCGACTGACTCGATCGTCTTACTTACGCTCTGCGCAGTGTGCACCTCGACACAGTGTTGAAAGGATGAAGCGCGCCAGTGCTCCCGACTGCCTTCTGTGATTGACTACAGCGGGTCACTTCCAAGCGTCCGCTAACGTCGCGAAGTGGCGCTTGGTCTCCGCGTTCTTTCCCTCTTCGTCGTCGTTCGCTGGAGTCACCGACGCCCCTCTGCGGCACAATAGCGCCGCGACGCGCCTAGGCAGCAGCTTGGCCGCCCTTCCACGCAGTTGAGCGCTGCCGCGCGCGCAGTAGTAGACGAAGCAGACCCCGTAAGCAGCGTAGCCTAGACTGGCGAACTCGATCGCTGCCTCCACCCGGGCCTCATCGTTCTGTGCAAGGGCGTGGATCCAGCCCATCTTGGCAGCGAGATAGGCCAGCTGGGCGAAAGAGGTGCATAGGAAGAGGCAGAGCAGCATTCGACCGATGGACTCCGTGGTGCGGATGTTCTCCTGGACTTGGTAGCTGAATGGTGGCGAATCGAGGTGAACTCTACTCACCAAAGTGATACCGTACGTCGATCAATAAGCTACACCGCATCCCGGAGCATCAACATGCAGCTGTGTGGCCCGTTGTGTTGCGTCTTTGCAAGTAGCTCACACACTCTCACCGGCTGGCCAGGCGCTCTCCAGGCAGCTGCTTCAGTAGTCTCAAGCGACGGTTGACGAAGTTAGCTCGTCCAAAGATGGCCAACAGTAAGCCGCTCAATCCAACGTTGCCGATAATGACGAGGAAAGAGGAGGCGACGCCCTCTTCCGGAGAAGAGAACACGCTATGGGAAGAGCAGTAGTGGACAGGCCGCTCGCTCTCCAGTTGCTCTAACAGTTTCTGGGAATACAAGGCGATGGAGAGCAGCCACTGAAGAAAAGCAGTGAGTCGAATGTCATAACTGTAATTGAATCTGCGCGTTAGGGATCTACCGGCGAAGTCACGCTAACGACCGCGAAGACGATGGACTGCCGGCCTTCGTAGGTCGCGTATGCAGCGGTGGCCCATAGTCGTTCGGTTGCCAGGGCGAAGAAGAAGAAGATGGTGATCATGCCGGCGGTGACGCTGGAGCACACGGACAAGCAGCAACGCCTCTCCTCCATCACTGCAACATGATACAGCTTAGGTAGTCTGTAACCAATCTGAACTGCTACTGGGTATCCATAGCTAAGCTACCACGACAGTTCCCTGCTCCTGCTCGCAGATGAGCCAGGGCGTTCGCGCCGTTCATCGCCTGTTGGGTGGCCTTTGACGCTAGATGCAGCGAATTCAGCAGAGCTCCACTGGCCAGCAGGGCTTTGAGATGAGTGTGAAACGCCGTCGGCACGCTAATGAGACAGGCGAACAGGCCGAGGTTCAACAACGAACTGCCGCAGTTGGCGGCGAAGGCGAGCGCTTCCACAAAACGCAACACAGGGCTCGACAGCAGCTGAGATGCCAGACGGCAAGTATCGTTTGGCAAAGAAAAGTCCATCTGCATTTCGCGTTTCTATGGCAGTTGGGTCGATCTGACGCTCTGAGGCGAACTCTGTAAGTGAGGTTCGGGTTGCCGGAGCAACAGGGTTCTGCGAGAGCCATAGGCTTGTTATTTATGTAGCTGGGAACAACGAGACACAATTAGTGCTAATTCAATACAGGAGCGCCAGTGTAGAGAGTGTAGGTATGAGTTCCTAATGACAGCTCTCACTGATAACAAGTCTAGCTAGACTATTAGGCAGCAAGCCACAAATACCGATCGACACGCATATCGTCATGGCATTCAGTGTTCAGAGAATGTAAATAAGGGTTTGCCTAGACCACACGGCCACCGTGGAGTGGAGTCTGCTAGCGCACTGGGCCTTCGAAACTGCAGCCAACCCCCCCCCCCCCCCCCCCCCCACAACCCCGCCCCCCCCCCCCATGACCGACTTCAAGGCGCGCACTGAAGTCGGTGATTGAAGGTACTCCACCGCCCAGCGGAAGCGACTGAGGACGCCTAAGTGTATATTCTCGCAATTTTGGCCCACGAAGGTGAACTTTTTTGCTTCGGAAATTTTTATTCTTACCCGGACCGCACCGGCCCAGTCTGGCGGACCGGACCGGACTGGACCGTACCGATTCTTGCCCGGACCACCCGGACCGGACTGGACCGGACCGCACATCTCTACCTCGGACTACTCTCGCGAACTGTGACGTCGAAATAATAACAAGTTTTAAAAATTGCGCGCTACAGTATCCCGAAGTAATGTCCGCGAAATATCAAAACTTCATCGAACCTAGTCGAATCGCATATTAAAATGAAGCGCTCGACCTCCTGAGCAAGAATCCGACAACAAAAAGTTTCAAAAGGTCAATGAGAGGGCTACAGTAACCAAAACGCGATGAAAACTGCAGATTTTGGTTTGTTATATCTTGGCACTCGTGCGTTGCAGAGCGGCGGTCTTGACATCGCTGAAGAGCTCACTGCAAGCCAACATCAAATCATGCTCACAATTAACCTGTAGTTTTGCGTTAGATTCCAGTGTCTTTTTTAATATTTAGTCTGAAAAGATGATCTTCTTGGTGTAAAGAATTAAACCCGAGCGATACCAATGTTGCGTAGCAAGACCACTGCAAAAAGTGTAGTCGCGAGGAGAGTCAAAGACGCTGCACGAAACCAGAAAGGGCCTTGCTACAATCTCAGTAAAAGTTCAAAGCTCAAAACCACTCCGCTTTTTAAACGAGACTCGTTTCTTTGCGTGCTACAAATGTAGCAAAATCTTCTGGTGAAGCACATAGAATTGCCAAAATTGCCAAAATTTCCTTGCAAAATTTTATTTTATGCAAAATTTTATTTTGTCTTATTTTCTTTTATCTCATTTTATTTTATTTTGTCTTATTTTCTTTTATCTCATTATATTTTATTTTGCATTATTTTGTCATGTTTTATTTTGCTTTATTTTATATTATTATGCCTTTTATTTCGTATCACGTTGTTTTGCTTTGTGTTTTTGCTTTGTGTATTTCCTATCTCTCCAACACGTGGCTGGACGCCCTCGCTACACTGGTCATCGTCAAGCCGTACAGAAGGGCATTCTTGAGAGCTTTCTGCCAGAGGGGAGGGCAGAACAGCGGAGCTACAGAGGCGCCAGGGAATTGTTGTGCAAACGAGTGTTGGCTCTACATGTACTTTGGCTGGCACATGAATGCCAGAGCACTGGTACCACGACAAGTAGCTCCAAGTAATAAGTAAACCCTAGTTACGTATTGTAGTATCATAGCAGCATGAAATTCCGATGCATAGATATAGCAGCTGCAAATTTCTAGACGTCAGCAGCCAAATTTTGCTGCTGGTATGACTTGTGCCTTGTGCTGCTATAGTACTGCTAAACTAGGGTTGATATTCAAGATGCTGCAGGTTAGGTCAGATTGCAGCCGATTCTCAAATTACAGGTGGGTGAACACGTGCATTTTGAACATTTTCAAGTTTCTGAGCGTTAGGAATGGAAGGGGGAGATGTCAAATATTCCTTTGGAAACAAACTGTCGCGCGTCACTCGTTTGTGCAACGGTTCCCAGGCTTGAGACGGCTAATTCTGAATGAGTCCACACCAAATTACTGAATGAGTCCACACCAAATTACTGAACAAGTCCACACCAAATTACTGAATGAGTCCACACCCCCCTTTCCGGCCGGACTTCAGAAAAGATTACTGAACGAGTCCACACCAATTTACTGAACGAGTCCACACCAAATTACTGAACGAGTCCACACCCCCCTTTTCTCGCCCGACTTCAGCAGCAATTATTGAATAACTCCGCACAATGCGTTCCACTATTTCAATGTGTATTTCCAGCGCTACATGTAAGTCTAGTCTTTTGCTTGTAGCCAAGTCTAGTCTTTTGCTTGTAGCCTAGCCATGCTTTGCTTTGGCTTAGAGTCAAGTTGTAAGTAGAGCCAAGTCAAGTTTGTCGAGTCAGGTTATAGGTACAGATTTTTGCTGAAGCTCAGGCTTTGGCTCAGGCTTAGGCCTAGGCTTAGGCTTACGATCTCCTCCTGCTCAGTCCTACGATCTCCGCCTAGCCTACGATCTCCTCCTGCTCAGGCCTACGATCTCTGCCTAGCCTACGATCTCCTCCTGCTCAGGCCGATCTCCGCCTAGCCTACGATCTCCTCCTACTCAGGCCTACGATCTCTGCCTAGCCTACGATCTCCTCCTGCTCAGGCCTACGATCTCCGCCTAGCCTACGATCTCCTCCTGCTCAGGCCTACGATCTCCGCTTAGCCTACGATCTCCTCCTGCTCAGGCCTACGATCTCCGCCTAGCCTACGATCTCCTCCTGCTCAGGCCTACGATCTCAGCCTAGCCTACGATCTTCTCCTGCTCAGGCCTACGATCTCCCTCTAGCCTACGATCTCCGCCTAGCGTACGATCACCTCCTACTCAGGCCTACGATCTCCCCCTAGCCTACGATCTTCTCCTGCTCAGGCCTACGATCTCCCTCTAGCCTACGATCTCCGCCTAGCCTACGATCTCCTCCTGCCGAGGCCTACGATCTCCGCCTAGCCTACGATCTCCTCCTGCTCAGGCCTACGATCTCCGCCTAGCCTACGATCTCCTCCTGCTCAGGCCTGCGAACGTCTGAATCTGGTCTAGAAAAGTGTTTTGAAAAAATGTCCTGCGCTACAGTATCCCTGCCGCGTCCATTTGAATTTTGGGTGTCGGGTCGACTTTTGCAATATTATACTCGATGTCGGGATTTTCGGGGGTGCTGATTACGAATTTCGCATCCGTTCAGTGTTTAGATGATGTTTGAACATACCTGTGACGTATTGGCATGATACCGTACTCCAAGTGTAGAATTTCGGTTCCAGGAGTCCATAGGAAGTTAGGGGTGTTGTATGTCGAATCTGGGGTATTCTGAGATGCAGATGACGAATTCGGCATTACTTTTGCGATTGGGAGTGTTGGAAGGCCACAACAGGAGAGGAGTCACCGTGCATAGGAGTTCAAATTTGTGGAGTATACTGCGTCCCCCGGACGACTTGCCTGGTATAATTAACGAATTTAGGGATATTTTCAAGGTTTTTCTCAAAATTGCCAAATTTCGACAATTTCAAACAACTTAAATTTCAAAATATCTTTGCTTGGATGTACCGGGCGTAGTATGTCAAGTAATTATGAAACAGTTTCAGATTTTAGAATTTAAGAAATTAGGGATATTTTCAAGGGTTTTGTAAAATACGGCAGATTTCGGCATTTTCAAATGGCGATAACTAAGCAATATTTTTCCATGGATGCGACGTGCAACGTATGTTTTGCCACCTATTCTATCGAACACGAAACGCGGCAATTACTGTGCGGTTCTGCAATCTACAGCAACGGTGTCGTAACCGCCCGCATTTGTGACCCAAAAGAAAAGGGCGTCGTCCCATTTAGACCCTCTTCATTCCAAAGTGAACCTGCGGCGAACATTCCTGATCCATTTATGGATCAGTACCCACCAATACAAATCTTATAGGCAACGATTGCCCAAGTATGGCACAAACTACCTTTGAAAACTTGAGGTAACTGCGGCGAAAATCCCCGAAGAAATGCTCAACTTTCTATTCTGACGCACTATTGAACATACTCCTC